>JBBPDH010019845.1:0-10826 GCA_037974565.1 Clupeocharax schoutedeni
CAAAGCGACTTCCATTCCCTAACTACAGGGGGCAGTCTCTCCCTGGAGCAACTTGGGGTTAAGGGTCTTGCTCACGGACTTAGTGCTGGTGCTGAAGGTAGGATTCAAACCCATGACCTCATGTTCCGGAGGCAAGTGTGTAACCATTCAATGTGTTTCACATTAAGCAAACCGGCCAAAATCTGTTAAATCATCGCTTTCTAGGACAAAGGTTGTTGCATTAAACACACAGATGAACCACTAAGCTTTGAAGTCCACTTTCAGCCTCCCCTCTGCCTCCCCTGTCCCCAATCGACAAAACGAAAGTGCTCGGATATCAAAAAATATTACATCTTTCGTGCCTGAGATGCTACAAGCTGTAGGCTACAAGTCAGATGGATGCACATAACGACCCATTTCAGAAAGACTGTGATAATCGAACCATTTCTAAAGGTCCAAATGGTGGGAAAATGCATTTGGATCTGTCTGGTAATCCCATCCAAATCCAAGCCCTACTTACAAAGCCATAAAGAACAGCCTTTTCAAAACTTTCAAACTTTTCAGTGTGTCTTCCAAATTAGTCCAAAAGATTGCAGTATAAACACAATTAGCCTAAAGAATAGTATATTCATTTTCAAAGTAGTGAGATGACACACATTATTGAGCTGACATTTCACTGAGCCACAGTGTAAAACAAGTTCCTTCCATTCGTTCATTTTTGTGACCACTTATTCCTTACTAGTGCTGTGTGTTCCCAGAGCCCCTCCTGGGATCTTCAGGCACTCGGTTCTGTTTCAAGGAGTGAAAGTGTCTGTTAATGAGGTAGGTGGTCACAAACAGAACAGAATCAATAACATTTGACCATCGTCTCCTTCTTCCTTCAACAGCTTGCTCTACAAAACAAGTTGCAGATTTCAGACCAAAAAACCTTCAAGAAATAATTTAGTATAATCTGAACTCCTGCTCCACTTTCTAAAGGAGTCCTTCTGTTCAGCTCTGTGTGTGTGCTCCCCCCGAGCTCTGCAAGTTCAGTTGATTTTTTTTACTAAACTTGTTTGAGTTAGTTTGAGTAAGTTAAGTGTTTGCCGTAGCATTTGTTGTTATTCAAAGTGCTCATTGAAAAGGTGGGTCAATGTTGTCCCATTTCAGAGAAATGATGGTGTCAAAATTGCAGTAACTACAAAATCCATACTAATCCAAAAGCCAGCTTTTTCAGTTACTGCACTTTGGCTTTGTAGAGCAGTATAGGTGAGCGCATGAACTCTATACTGCACTGGAAGCCAATGTAGATGGGAGTAATGTGGTCTTAATATAGACAGGTTTCGTAAGTGAATATATAGGCACAGTCTGTTGAAAAATGTCACGTTGGCTATGAAAGGAAGGTGTCTGAATACACAATGCATCACAGCTTGTTACGTATGGGGCAGCATGGCTGCAGATCGGTGAGCATGCCCATGTTCTCCCTGTAAACCACGAAAACCACCTAGAGTTTAATATAGCAATGAAAACAGGTGGCCTGATGAATCACATTCATATTTTGTTCATGTAGACGGCTAGGTGTGTTTATGCTGTTTACCCAAGGAAGAGATGGTACGAGGATGCACTAGGGGAGGTAGGCGAGTTAGTAGATGTAATGTACATGGATTAAAGCAACAAAAAATAATCTGACAGAAGAGACGACGGGGTGGGGTTGGGGGGAGGGTGAGTGATGGGGAGCGTTGTCGTTGTCACTTCCTCAAGTGATTTGGTTCAGAACGTTCACTTAAAAGATCGCAAATGACACAACACTACTTCCCACTCCCATTCCTCTGTTAACAGCTAGAAAACAGACTCTTTAACTGCTGTTATTTATTTATTTTAAACGGAGCATAAGCTCTCACAGCACTCGCAACACCGGAGCCAATGTCCTAAATACTGAGCTTCGGAGATTTGTCTCCGTCGAGCATCGAGAAACAGCTCGCAGCCAGTAGCTACTCTGCAGCCGTCAGTGAACTGCCGAAACCATAATGTTTATTTTTATTTTTAGGTAAAATAATTAAATCGTAATTAAACCAAAGAAAAAGTGCGTTTCCAGAACTTTGTCTGCCGAAGCTTGTTCAGCTCCACCCCTCGTTCTCCATTTTCCCCCCTTCAGATCTGCATCAATCTCATTATTAACCTTACTGCCCCCGGTTGACGGAAATCCGTCATAGCGACGGAGAACTTTAATCCATGAATGTATAATGCTCTGGGAAATGTTTTGCTGAAGCACCTTGATTCCACATAACATTTATTGGTGTTTAGAAAACTTCACAAAAGAGCTGAAATATTATATATCAGCGCAGTATTTTAGAATTTGCCTGGAAGAGGATGTCTGCCTGTGCTGACCCCAAGTTCAGTAAAGAGGATGGTTGAAGCCAGGCTATTGGTGACATTAGTTAGGTCCTGGTGTCAGAACGTCTCCTAAACTATAATCTGACAACACCTGCAAAACCACAAGTGGTGCCGAGAACTACCAAAGGCAGGCACCTACAGTTTGCCAGGCATTACTGGAAGTTTCAGTGTTTTAAGGGATGGGAGGCATGGACACAATGAAAGTCATGCAGAAAAATACCTCACACCCACTGTTAAATATGGTGGTGGACCTGTGATCCTGCGATCTGTAACAAACATGCCATGGTACAACTCCATTACAATTTCAGTTATACAACGGACAAGCGAAAATGTGGGTGGAGGTAGCTCAGTGGATAGGATACTTGCCAGACCAAGAGGTCATGGGTTCGAATCCTACCTTCTGCAGACCACCACTGGGTTGCTGAGCAAGACCCTTAACAAGTTGCTCCAGGGCAAGACTGCCCCCTGTAGTTAGAGAATGAAAGTCGCTTTGGATAAAAGCATCTGATAAATGCCATAAATGTAAAAATGTGTCACAATCCCAGTCTGTGGCCGCTAGAGGCCGCCATTGGACACCTTTGTGTTCCCCTTAGTAAGATAAGCCTAATCTCTCGTCGGCTTCCTAGAGAAGGAATTCCAGCTGGCCAGAGATTAGGAGATAATTATGTCTGTCTTTCCATTGGTCATCACTTTAGGATTCATGTTGGGTAGACTTCAGGTCTTGTTATCAGTCATCCCTCACTTTTCCTCCCCTCGATTATTCTAGTTTCTGTTTTTCATGCCTGGCCCTCCTGCCTGTTTTCTTTTCTAGTTTCTGTTCTATTCCTAATTAACCCCCACTCATGGAAGTCTGCGTGCCTCGCCTCTTCTGTCCGGACATAGCCAGTTTGTGACAAAATGAGACAACAGACAAAATACAATAAAGAAATGAACCAAAAAAATAAACTAAACCCAATAAATAAATAAATAAAACAAATACATGAGACCTAGAGGTTCTTGTCAAGATCAAGTTTATGAACCAAGTTGAATAGTCTTAAAGCACTCTTGCTCTTCAATCAGTTTCAGTGAAGAAAAAGTTTGGTAGAGCTTTTAACCATCTATTCTCGTGTAGAAAAACAGCTGAAATTGGATGAAGAACTAAAGAATGAACAGAAAAAACCTTTCAAATAAACACACTGTGAACATAAAAAGAACTGAGTTCTCTTTCTGTTGGCCCAATTATTGAACTACTTCTAGAGGACTGGGTTTGATGGACTATATGTGAAAAAACACCCTCAGTCTAAACTTGATCTGTGCCAAATATGGTGTAGATAGGACAAATGTTTGTCCAAGAATTAGCAAAAACACTTTTTGAGGCTGAGATCAGGTTGTAATGACGTTCAGCATTGCCTTGTGTGGTCAAAGCGGCATCTGCTCTCATGAGGATGTTCTTCTGAGTAGCTTAAGTGGATTTAAGAACTTTTTCAGAGACATCTGGACCTGCTCTGTGCACAACTGGGCATCAACAGAAGGATCAGCCAACTCAGTGTCTTCCTCCAAGGTGCTCTTCTCCTCACTCAACAAGTGTCATTGTTGAAATCTACATTTTCAAAACTGGAGGCACTTTTGGAAGCCTGCATTCCCATGGTAATCTCTGAGGTCTCATTCATAATGATTTGACCATCCATCTTGGAGACGATCGTCTCCAGCACTCTTTTATAGTGGTACTGGACTTATGTCATAGATCAGAGATGATGTTATCTTTTGGTTCCTCAGTATCAGTGGAGGAGATCTGGTTTATGGGAAGGTGCCTTCCTGATTTTCACCACTCAGATAACAGACTCCTCACTACTCAGCGAGGTCAGGGAGCTGATCAGGGAGGATTTCATAGAGTCTGTTCGTGGGTGACTGCTTTAAAAAGGTCCAATTTGTCGTGCACATAAAGAAAAATAATGATAAATAATATCTGCACACCTGCACACTTTCCTTTGTAAACCCAGTCCAGACTAGTCATATGCCGGTTCCCCACAAGTGGAATAGTGACCACAGCAGCAGAATCCTTCTCTATCTTCTAAAACCTCCTGAAGACACATCTGTTCAGAGAGCATCTTCTCTCCTGAAGCACTATCTACGGATCTTCTTAGGCTACTCTATGTAAAGATTTTAGCACTTAGAACTCTCCTCTTGTTCTCATATTATCTTGAAATGAGTGTTTCCTCAGATTGTAAGTTGCTTTGGAAAAAAGCGTCTGCCAAATAAAAGTAATGTAACGTAATTAAATGTGTTTTGAATACTGTTCCCACTGGATAGTATACTGTATGTAAACGTCCCCCATCTCTCAACCATAGATGCAAACTGGAACACACAATGCAACCTTCAGTTGATGATAGTTTGAGTACAATTTACACACAAACTCCACACTTGTTCCTTCACATTGTACGCAGCACACGTGCATCTCATGAGGGAAGGTCATTTGGTGTAGGCATTTGTTTTCCAGTAATGAATTAATAGGAGTTCATATAGCCTTCAAATCTGTTCTGTTTATCCAATAAACAAACTTTATGACTTTCAAGCCCAGCTATAGTCTGTATCAGGGCCGCTGCTGGCCAAATGGGTGCCCTAAGCAGAAACGGATTTTTGTGCTCCGGAAGTAATATTACGGAAGTAAAAATAAAATAATAAAAAAAACACCTACTATAGGGGCCAAAATAGAACTTTATCCAAATAAACGTAAATACATAAATAAATTGTATCATTTACAAATTACAATTGTAGCTCTACAGCAAAAAACAAAAAATAAAATTAAACTTAAAATGCAATATATACGTATATATTTTTGTTTATTTGTATATATATGTAATTAATATTAATTTATTATTATAATGTATAAAAACAATTTTTTTGGTCTGTATAGTTTTTTTGCCCTTCAGTTTTATACTAGTTCTAGAGCTGCAGAAACATAGTGGTCTGCTGTTTAGATTATAAATAGGGTTAAATTGTCACTTCTTCGAGGCTCAAGAAGACATCAAGCATACATTCATTGTTTATTAACTTGTGTTAAGGTTACAATTAAATACTTATTTGAAATTATGAGCGAAATAGACTGTGATAGCAGGGCTTATACTTGCATATAAGCTACATGTAACAGATGGGAGGCTTCAGTGGGAGGTTTCACTTTGAGTGTTTCGCTGTTTCTTGCTTATTGGGGCAGGAGATTTTGTCTTGGTGGTCTGAAGGTTGGTGTTGTTCACATCTCTTGCATGCAGAGGCACTTTTCTCACAATCTCACTATAGTCAAATGAAAAATCTTTGATCTGTGAGTTTCTTGCTGTATCTGGAACCTAATGTGTAGCTATAGCACAGAGTACTTTATAAATTACTGTAAAAATGCATGAAAAGTTTTAAACCCTTTATCGTGCACTTTATCAAAGACGCTGCAGTCTCTGGCGGCGCCTGTGTGGTGTGCTGGTTTGGTGATTCGTGCTCAACAGGGTTGCTCTGTTACTCTCAGTGGTTTGCTGATAAGTAGAATTTAAAAAACAAACTTTCTGGACCTCATGGTTCAAGACCACAACTCTAAAGTTCGTAAAAATGATTATGATCTAGAGAGTTATTTTAACATCCAAGCCACTTTCTTCCTAGTCATATTTGTATCTTTTACCAACCTGTAAACTGTTCGTTCTATGCAGGTCTGCTGTTGGTTCTGCGCAACAGAGCATTCTGAATGCATATTTTCCACTGGCTAGACTTAATACAGGAACTCAGCCCTATCATCTTTTCTTCACTGCTGCTACTGTTGTTCCTTGGTATTCAGAACATGAAAACGCATTCAAGAACTGCATTAAATACCAAGTTCAGCTGTTTGTAAATGACAACTGTGATGCCAGATTTGACTGTTTATTCATGAATTTTATGTCATTTGTACATCTTAAATGTAACGAGAACTATTTTCTGTTTAGCAGTAGGATCCAAGCCAGCTAACCTAGGAGATACTTGGTCTTTTCATGGACATCCATCCAAAATTTCAAGCAAAAACATGTAAAATTGTGAATTTTTATTACATTATTTGAAAATCTTGTTTTATATTGAAAAGACTGACCGAGCTGAGCTGAAATAGTACCTGCGTATAAATACACTGAAGCTACTTTTTTGTTTACTACATTTTTGCTAATAAATATATAATATACAGTCAGTTTATTGTAATGTATTTCAGTGTCAGATATTATAGAATAATCCCTATTTCACCTGTTTTCAGTTTTAGTATTATTCCTAAATGTCTATAGTATGAATTAATGTGTTTTTCATCAAATAATTGAAAGTACACTATGAGTATGACCAAAATATTTATTACCCCTTTTTCATTGCACTGGTTCCTGTGCCAGTTCCGTGCCAGTTCCCATTTTGGAGCCAGTGCCATGCTTTTCCACAGAAAAACAGTTGGTGCCGGTTCCATAAAGCAAGCACCAAACATGGATTTAAGCTGTCTACAGGTTTAAGAAACAGTTGTGGACTGAGCACTGATGTACGTCAGCTAAATGCCGTAAATGTAAATGTAAATGTACGGTAAAATGTCTCTCTGTAAGTAGCATATATCCTGCGCTTGATGTCAAACTGTCAATCAAAATTATTTATGACCCCCCCCCCCCCCACTTGAACATAGACTTATGACACCCCCATGATTGACATTTATGGCCGGTGGGGGACTAAACTTACCCATTCCCCTATAGCCAAATGGTGTATTACATTACAACAGGGGCATGCCCTTCCCCTGGAGAAGGGGAAATGAAAAAGAGGATCTAAACATATTCTATTTTATAGCAGCATGTTCTGGATCCTTTTACAACCATATAGTTCTCAGGGATTGTGAAAAGAGGATCTGGCACATCTTTCATTTTTTTGTAGGGACTTTATAGCCCTGCAGCTGGGGATGTGAAAAGAGGATCTGACACATCTTTTATTTATTGTAGCCCTGCAGCTATTCGGTGGGGCATAGCCGTTCTTAGGCATATGCGAACTATGCATCCACGTAGGGCCCCAACCGTGAGGGCACACAGCACACACACACACCCCTCCCCACATTGGCCTGCACATTTCTGAACTGTGAGTAGGGCCCCAGGCATCTGTGACAGTCAGCACCACCAAGAGACTTAACATTCGTACACAGATCGGTTCTGTTAATCCTAAAATATCCTGTGTGCCAGTAAGGTCAAAACGTTTACATTTAACAGACGCTCTTATCCAGAGTGGTGTACATCAGTGCTCAAGTAGTCCACATCTGTTCTTCATACAGCTAAAGTTAAGGTTTTGAACTTAATGTGAGCGGCCAGTGAAGGTTTCGTAGTGGAGGCATGGTGTGTGAGAAGACTAAACTCACAGTCTTCGGATATTTTGTACATTTTTAATAATTTGTGAAACTGAAATAACAGTAAGCTGGCAAATAAAAAAAACTGTCTGAATAATCTCTCCATCATTTTTTTCTTTGTTTAGCAGAGGCGGGTGTCACGTGGAAAACAAAAGGTAAATAATTTGCGACAAACACAAAAATATGTATGGAAACGGCTCAAGGGCAGATTTTTTTTGTGTGTGTGTGTGATACACCAAAACTTATGCAACAGTTTGTTTTGGGGGGAATGATGTCACCACGCACACCATTTTATCGATAAAAAGCCAGTTGGATGGAAACAGGCTGGAGACAGGGGCACAACTTCTCACTTTTGGGGGGCATATAACACCCCCCGCAACACCACCACCCCCCTCGCTGAAGCGCCACTGGTCATAACACATACTGCAAGTGGCAAAGCATGTAACGGAAGATGGGGTTAGCCCGCTGCCGTGATTTATCCCAATGACTCCCGACAGGCATACATGATTGTGCTCTTTTTATTTACAGCAAAACAAAACATAAACGGCTGCAGTCTGGCCTGAGACCCTCTCCGCACGCCTCGTCCTGGCTCTCCTTGAGCCCTGCGCTGCAGTCCGGCCTGAGTCCAGCCTCCCGCATGCAGGCCCCTCGCTGGGCCTCCTCCTGGCTCTCTCCAAGCCCAGTTGATCATGCCTGCTCCAGTCTGCCGCTAGTGGGTCTCTCCTTAGCTTTAGCCCCACTAGCGGACCACCTATCCCCCTGAAACCCGACCACCACTCTCACTGATCCCAGTACACCCCTCCAAAATATATATAGGAGGGTTTACCCCCTCCGGAGGTGATGGTCCCCCATCACCAGCCTCCCCTAGCCTATCCGCCAGGCTAATAGCAGTAGATAAACCCCCCAAAACCCAACGTGAACTCCCACGTCTCTGCCTACGCGTCCCGTTTCATTTGTTGGCGAGCTTGCATGGGAACTCATCCGCGGTCGAGTCGGAGACTTGGGGATCCACAAAACGCTCCGGACCCAGGATCGGGGATCCGTCGATCTACCCGTACCACAAGGAGCACTGGTCCTCATCACTGTCCTCCGATTCTCCACCATTTAGCAGCTCGCGGATCGTCCACCGATGCTCCGTCGACTCCTCCACAAGCTGGGTTCCACTCACCCCACTCCAGCATACCGCACTCGGCAGGGCTGCAGACCCCACCCCTAGGACCAGGTTGTTTGTGGTGAAGCTCCAGCCTGCGGGCTCGTAGCCCCATGTGCCTCTTGGGTTGCAGTCCTTGCCTCTTTTGTGTGGATCGGTCCATCTGTCAAGGAAGATGGGGTTAACCCGCTGCCGTGATTTATCCCAATGACTCCAGGCAGGCAGGCAGGCATTCATGATTGTGCTCTTTTTATTTACAGCAAAACAAAACATAAACAATACCTGGCACAGGGGCCAATACAGACAACAGAGATGATATAAGTGGAACGATGGACCGATCATGACGGCCCACAAAACTAGAACTTAAATACACACAGGACACAGACAGAAAACCAATCACAGAACATAATCAATATAACTAAACACGAGACAGCTGAAACCTAGATACATAACCGAAACAACACAAGAATGTCAAAATAAAAGCCCCCAAACCAAAACAGTGGCCCCTTCCAGCCACTGGCCGAGCCGTAACAAGGCACTATGTTTATTAAATATTTTAAACAGCATATTTAGAGCATAGTCGTGATTTAAAAGCACAAGAACAATTTTAAAACATGCCAATTATATTTTTCTGTCCCTCCCTTGTTTTGGCACCCCCCCGGCGGTGCGCCCATATGCACCGCATTTACTGCATACCCCATTTTTGCGCCACTGCTCAGTGATGACACTAGCAGTCCTGGTATTCAAACTCACAACCTTCTGATTGCAGGGGCAATGCCCTATCCACTAGACCACCAGCTGTACTGCATTTAATGTTCCAAGTGTTACTATAAGAAGTCGGTTATTAGAGGAACTCATGGACTCAAACGCAGCATGAACAGGACAGAAGTTAGAAACCAAGTGACACGAGAGCCCAGGTCGAGAGGAGAGGAGGAGACAACATCTCAGGAGTTCATAGATTTTATTCTAATAAAGTGTTCAGATCAGGCTGGTAGATGTGCTGTCTCAGGATCTTCATCTGCTCAGTTCCTGTTCCTTGTCTCACTTGAGCGTCATCGCAGAAGAGAAAAGGTGTGAAGGTCTTCTCTCTCAGAACAACATTTCACTCTTTTAGAGCTGAAGACAGAGGTAAGAACAATTCCCACATGCATTACTCTGTTCATTCTACACTGTTTTCACATATAAATACAAGGACACTGACAGAAATAAAAAGTTGTATTTGTAATAAATCAAACATCCTGCCATGCCTGCATGACAAAATACATCTTTTCAGAAATATATATAACTTGAGAAGGTTTACTTCTCTTGGATTACATTAACACCTTCATTTTTAACATATTAGAGCACAAACAGTGGGAAATATTATGAATATTGAACATTTTTCACACCCTCCTTTAGGATTCATGATTCAATATTTGTCACATGCATAGTCATACAAGTACAACACACAGTGAAATATATCCTGGACCGCTCCTTACTGACTGTGCAAACATTAAAACAATAAATAATTTTTTTTTTCTGAAACCCAAATAAAATAAAGAAATTAGTACAAGAAGATGTAAGTAAAATTTTATTTTAAAATATATATGTATCTGAATTTTTCTGAAACACAAATCTAAAGTAAGTAACATAAACGCGGAGCACCACCGGTTAAGTGAAATTATATGTAGGCTGAATTTTTAAAAAATATATTATTTATATAAACAAATGTAGCAGAAATATGTAGGGTGTTCTCAGATGGTTTTCTGGTTTTACTCTCAGCTCATCGTTTTAGTAAGTCGTCTAACTCTGAAATGATCTTTTCAAAGTTAAATAGATTTTTATTCTAAAGCAATTCTTCACCTTCGATTTCTATTGCAGATCAAATAAAGTTACAGAATGTCACACATCCTGTTCTCCAACTGTACTTTTACTGGGTTTTCTCCGCAAGAGTTGCTGTCTGGTAAGATCAGACTGTCCATCTTCCTCATCACTGGAGTGTGT
>JBBPDH010019892.1:0-10824 GCA_037974565.1 Clupeocharax schoutedeni
AGCACGAGTGGAAAACCAGCCAAAAAAGATCAAGAGGGAGAAACTTGAAATGACCTCCACATGTAAAACCAGTCCTGCTTTGAGGGTTTTCTAATTGTTGCCACTGTAGTGCACCTGTCGTTAAGTCCATGAACACCAATTCAGCTGAAAATGATTAAAAATGCCCTCAGCTGCTTAACCAACCAGAACATTATCAGACATGTTCAACTCATTTCATGCCAGGCCCATTAAAAAAAGTGTTCCTCTAATTTTTGTGAGCAGTGTATAACCCCTGCCGAATAACGGGGAGCGTGTATAGAGGGCTGAAAACTCACCAATCCTTTCCTTTCACTTAAGGAAACAAGAAAAGTGAACAGTTATGGACACTCAGTATTGTTCTGTTAAACTGAGTACAAACAGCGCTACCACAGAAATATTACAAAACGGGCTCCGGTTGCTTCGCTATGGTCCTAATTCCCGCATTAGGCATTGAGTGTGGAGGTAGCTCAGTGGGTAGGATACTTGCCTCCAGACCAAGAGGTCACAGGTTCGAATCCTACCTTCAGCACCACCACTGGGTCCCTGAGCAAGACCCTTAACCCCAAGTTGCTCCAGGGAGATTGTCCCCTGTAGTTAGAGAATGGAATTCGCTTTGGATAAAAGCGTCTGATAAATGCCATAAATGTAA
This sequence comes from Clupeocharax schoutedeni, assembly GCA_037974565.1. NCBI lineage: Eukaryota > Metazoa > Chordata > Actinopteri > Characiformes > Alestidae > Clupeocharax > Clupeocharax schoutedeni. The sequence goes on from JBBPDH010019892.1 coordinate 668, forward strand.
ATCCTACCTACAGCAGCTTCAACAGCCAGTACATCATTTTAATTCAATAATGATAGCTAGACTTATTTTTAATTTCAATTCATAGGTCTTGTTTCTATTTGTAAAGTGCGTATCTGCGCTCTCAGTGATATCTTGTATGAAATGTTAGGATATATAATTTAAAAATAGTAGTATAATGACTATATTATTGGGGTGTCTTGGGATCAAGCCAGTTAGCACCAAGGAAGTGTTCATTCATACACCCTCATTATGGAAAACAAACAGAAGTGCATATGATACCTTCAGAGGTAATAAAAGCAGATGCCTAGAACTTTCTTGAAGACTGGGTGAACACTTAGAGCAGACGTCCAGGGTGTTTCCACCGTGCAGATCCAACTGAATGCCAAAACAACCGCCAAAGAAATTAATATTGAAGATTTTAGAGGTGGACTATCATGGTGTCTCAGATTAATGAGACTGAACGGACCTTATAAAATTCTGTGAAAGCAGCCATCAAGAGCACAAACTCAGTTCCAGCTGTGATTCCTGGGGGCACAACGAAGCATTTGCACCCACCTGACATCAGTGTGAATCATGCTTTTAAAGTGGCACTACGAGTTCAGTGGGAGGCATGGATGACTAGCGGCAAGAAACCATTCACCAAAACTGGTCGCATGCGAAAAGCAACTTTTGCTCAAGTCTGCCAGTGGATTCTGACAGCATGGAGAAGTGTAAAAACATCTACGATCACCAACGGGTTTCAAAAAGCTGGACTGCTTCGTGATGAAGAGGAAGCCGTTCAGAGGCTGATTCCGAAAATGATGGAGGAAGAGGAGTCAATTGGTTTTGAGAACAACAAAAGGAGAGTGTCTCACCAGGCCATTCTGGGCTTGATCATTTCTGACACTGACGAAGAGGACTTCGGTTGTTTTAGTACGTAGGAGGAAGACGATGACAAGAGGATTAAGGACTGAATTTTCTAGTACAGAATGCTGGTTATTTTGATACAGTAAAAGTGTTACTACACCTTTACTGCTGTGTTGGCACTTTTCAGAAAATATGCTGGTTATTTTGTTATGCAGCAATATTACTGCACCTTTACTGCCATGTTACAGGCAAGCACTTTTAAAAATAAATTAAATTGAGCCATTTAACGTTATTGCCTCATCAAGCGCTGTAAGCTTTGTTTGTTATACTGTACTACTACAGTACTATGACTGCAGGATGTGGGCTGGGAGCGCCCCGTTGTATTATCTGCGCACTGTACCAATGCTGTTCGTCATGTCAAAGATGTGAAATTGTTATTGATAATGTTAATGAGAGCCTTCCCATTCCCAAACAGTCATCTGTGTCCCGATAATCTCCTCCGTGGTAGCAAGAACCATTATATATAGTAATTAAACATTAAGACACCTGTGGCTTATAGTCTGGTGCGGCTTATATATGGAACGATCTATATTTTTCCCCAAATGTGGCTTATATTCAGGTGTGCCTTACAGTCTGGAAATGACAGTATACATAATGCATATATACACACGTATACATACCAACATACACATATACACTACTCTCAATAAGTTAGGGATATCGTGAGAGACTTAGTCACACATGCAGTTTGTTTCACATCAGACGTTCTCGGTACATTTTTGGGCTCATTTTGTGCCATGTAATGTGTCCTTGTGTATAGGTGTGCCATGTGTATAGGTGGGCTGATACCAAAAGACAACATTTTTCCACTTGGCTATGGCGCGCTTTCGGGTAGGTGGCAGGCAGTCAGATGTTGGTCATGAACTTGGTGTGTCTCAAAGTGTCATCAGCAGACTTGCACCAAGACATAGAACTACTGGCAGAGTTCATGACAGACCCAGGAGATGAGCCCCAGGAGTGACAGAACACAACGATGTCCAGTACCTAAGGACATTGTTATGCAACTGCCACACAGCTGCAGGCCCGTTTAGGAGATGCGAGGGGTACTAGGGTTTCCAGACAAACCATTCGCAACTGCCAGACGACTGTTGCAGGTGACTCCACTGACACCAAGACACCGCCATGAAAGTTTGCAGTGGGCACAAGACCATGTGACGTGGACAATGCAGCAGTGGTCTACCGTCCTGTTCACTGATGAGTGTCTGTCACCTTACACAGAAATGATGGTTGTCAGCGTTGCTGGAGAAGGCAAGGTGAGCGATACGGCGAGGTCCCTATACCTGGGACCCAGTGCTCAGTGTCCCTGTGGAGGAGGTGACGTCGCCGATCCGAACAACCTGAGGTCTGTCCGTTAGGAAGTCCAGGATCCAGCTTCACAGGGAGGAACTGATATTCAGGTCTCTGAGTTTCATTATGAGTCTGGATGATATGATGCTGTTGAAAGCGGAGCTATAGTCAATAAACAGCATCCGCATGTATGTGTGTTTTTTGGTCCAGGTGGGAGAGGGCAGTGTGAAGTGCAATTGCTATTGCATCGTCTATAGATCTGTTAGACATGTAGGCAAACTGGAGCAGATCAAGTGAAGCAGGGAGTGAGGAAGTGATGTGTGCTTTGACAATGCGCTCAAAGCACTTTGTGGCTATGGAGGCGATAGTCATTTAGGCAGCCCACATTAGTATTCTTTGGGGCAGGAATGACAGTGATCTTCTTAAAATTTTGGCACAACAGACCGGAGCAAGGAAAGGTTGAAAATGTCTGTGAAGACATCGGCCAGCTTGTAGGCGCATGCTTTGAGAGCACAACTTGGGATATTGTGCGCTCCAGGAGCTTTCCATGTGTTAACTTTCCAGAAGTTGTTACACACTTCAACCTGAGATATCTGAAGAGGGCAGCTGTCCTCTTCCAGCAAAAGCTCCTAAGATTAAGGCTGTGCAATGAATTGAATTTTTAGATTCAATTTCGGCTCTAAACGATCACAAAAAATGTAATCGACAGAAAACGATTATAATTACTTTGCCACATTACACTCCTATTCTTATTTTGGCTTGCGTTCCGAATGACATGCGCACTAACGACCGCTGTACAGTCACAGCGGGTAAAGATGGCAGAAGGCGGAGTGCAGCACTGCTTAGTTAGCAAGAAAAGTAAAGTAAGTTCACTGGTGTGGGAACATCTTGGATTTGAAGAGACAGGCATGGATCAAATACACATTATGTGCAAGCTTTGCTACTCTGTGGTAGGGCTGCACGATATTAGGAAAACATGCGATATCCAATAATGTTGAGTGTTGCAATGGCGAGATCACATGCGATAAGTAAATAAAAACTTTTTGATTAGTCTATGTAGAAAAAAGAAATGCAATATTTCCATTCCAGAATTGACTTAAACAGAGCATTTAATGCCTCCCATAAAACATTTGAACCAGTGAGCATTGTGACTAAACTTTAACTAAATTATAGTAAGTACTTATACAGAAAAAGGAGTATGATATAACAGTAGCACATAAAATAAAGAAAACTGCCCAGTGCTTCAGTCACAAACACCATTTGACCATAAGTGAGTAGGATTCCTATCTGCATGTGGCATGCTTTAATTGTTTGCAGTTAGGTAACCACAGAATCAACAATAATCCGAATATTCAGCATTCAATGTCAGCAGTTACTGTGTTTGCCCATAACTGTAGAGTACTGTTGGGGGTGGTCTCGTGTGTCACTCATAGAAATTTCTTACACACAGTAAATATGTACTGCATATTTTATAGACTGCAATGAAGGATCCCAGGATCGACCATGCAGTGGGAGTCTGCAAAAAAGTGATCACCCACTTTTCCTACAGCTGGAAGAAAAAAAGAAGGTTCTTGTAGAGGCACAAACACAGCTGAATTTGCCTGAACACTCACTGAAGACAGAATGCCCAACCAGGTGGGGTTCTAGGCATGCCATGATTGACAGGGTTCTTGAGAAGTTGAAGGCCATTGCCCAGGTCCTGTGTAGTGACCAAAAGGCCAGGTATCTCATCCTCTCATGGCAGGACACTGACATACTGGAAGCCATCAATAAGTCACTTAATCCTCTTGGAGGGGAGAAATACGTGAGTGTGTCTTCTCAAACCAACCCTTCACCTTTTCATCAACACCCTACTGGAAGTTCAGGAGGATGACACAGACCTAGCTAAAAGCATTAAAGAAAAGATAGTTGGCTCTCTCAGTGACAAATACAGTGATGCAGCAACTCAAGAACTCCAGGCCTCTGCCCTGGATCCAAGGTTCAAGCTGTAATCTCTCAGTGAAGACCACTGGGGTTCCGTTGAAGATAGACTGACAGCAGAGACGAAGAGCTTAATAGCTGCCGAGATAATAATAATAATAATAATAATGCAAATTAACACTTCAATTATCAAACTAATAATACAAATTTTTTAGTCCATCCAAGGAGAACACCTCTCTTGAGTCTCTTGAGACAACACCACCACCTGCTGAAGATACAAATAATCCTCCTGCTCTGGGCAGCTTCTTTAAGGTCACTACAAAGCTGCAGGGTGTCCTCAGCAACAAGACCAGGCCATAGCTCTTGAGCTACAATCCTATCTCCAGTCAGAGAAACTAGATCCTAAACAAGTGGTGGAGGGAATCCCAGAAACTCTACCCTCAGCTTTCCACTCTCACAAGGAAATATCTATGCATTCTGACCACAAGTTCCTCTTCAGAGAGGGTTTTTAGTACAGAAGGAAAAATTGTCTCCTGTTTGCGCTCTTCTCTAATACCTGAGCATGTCAACAGGCTTGACTTTCTGACTTAAAACCTATAGACAATGTTTGCTGTTTGCTCTGGGCTATCATGGTCAGCCGTCCATGTTCTTGGATTGAGTTACTGACAGGAGTTTATTGAATTTCAGTATGTTGTGACAGTGCACTAAAAGAGCAAATTTATTTTGGTCAAAATAACATGGTCCTATTTTTTCTTTGTAGAATTATTGATAACATTTATACATTTTGTATTTTTGTTTTCAAGAGATTGCACATTACTGGTTTTGTTTACTTGTTTACTATTTTAACTATTATACATTCAGTTATTTGAAGGGAATGTTCACATTTTCTGTTCTTTATGTGCAATAAATGCTGTATTTCCAGACTCAATGTGTAATCATGTTAAATAATCATGATTTCAATAGACTAAATTAATCGTGATTATGCTTTTATCCATAATCGAGCAGCCCTACCTGAGATAGGTGATTTTCAAAGACATGCATAGGTCTTTGAAAATCACCTATTTTTGTTACATGTGGTGTTTGGCTCCTCAGGTAGAGAAGCTGTTACCTCTCCCGCTCTGTGGCTCTTTCCCTTGTAATCTGTGGTCTTTAGCCCACACCACATGTATCTGGTGTTGGAGTTACTTTGGCAGGATTCCACCTTTTCTCTGTACTGTCCTTTAGCTATTTTTAATTTTTGCGCTTTTCTGAGCGCATACCAGGATCTTTTGTACATTAACCAGCTGTACGACATCACCGATGCATTTGTGAATAATGTCCATTACATACTCGGCGTAGTTGTTGTTGTCAGCCACAATCTGGAAAACTTCCCAGTCCGTGATGTTGAAGCAGTGACGCAGAGCGTTGTCTGATTGGTCTGTCCAGCAATGAACATGTCATAGGCTGCTCGCATTTCAGCTTCTGCCTAAAGGCTGGCGGCAGCAGTACTGAGGAATGATCTGATCTACCGAAAGCTGGTTGGGGGTGGGCTTTGTAGGTGCTTATATGCTGAAGGAACTTGGCACTTGGAACTTTTTTTCATGTTGGCTTTATTAGTCACCAGCCAGTGAATGGACAGTTCCTCACAGAAAAAGGGCAGAGTCAGGAACGGGGGGGTCCAGCCTTGACTCAGACGTTGCAGTTCTTTGTGTCCCTGTGAAAAGTCATCCTGGCCATTAGTTCATCCAGCTTGTTTTCCAAAGACTGGAATTTCGTTAGAAGAATGCTGCGAAGTCACTGCTGGGTTGTCTGTTCCTCAGCCTGATCAGGGCCCAGGCTCTTTCCCCCATTTTCCCCAGCGTTTTTTCTTCTCAGGTAGCCATGGTAAGTCACCACCATTCAAAAATTGGTCTGTGAAGGACTGTATTGCGAATTTTGTTGAATGTCTAGGAGAGTTCATCATATGAGATGAGAACATTGCAGGTTGCAAAGAAAGTAAAAAATAACATTGCAAAATGCAAAAAGTGGGAGAATGAGACAACGGCAGGCACCCTAACCGGTACCATCTTTAGGATCTGACCACATGACCTTCTCCAATGCCTCTTCTGGATCATCCAGATGGTGTTTGGTGAACTTCAGATGGCTCTGGACATGTGCCGGCTTTAACAGGGGGGACTTGCGTGCACTGCAGGATTATAATCCATCATGCTGTAGTGTGTTGCTAATGGTAACCTTTTAAACTGGGGTCCCAACATTCTTCAGTTCATTGACTTATGATCACTGATGCTCCATGAGGAGAGGTCTTGCACGGAACCCCTGTCCGAGGGAGTTTGACATCTTGAGTTTCTTCCATTTTCAAATAATTGTGCCAACAATTATTGCCCGCTCACCAAGCTGTCTCCCTATTGTTCTGTAGCCCATCTCAGCCTTGTGCAGGTCTACAATTTTGTCCCTGGTGTCCTTAGACAGTTCTTTGGTCTTAACCATAGTCTCGAGTTTGGAGTCTGATTGATGGTTGGTCGGTGATCAAATATTTATTTCATGCAATAAAATGGAAGTTATTTTAAAATCATGCAATGTGATTTTCTGGGTTTTATTTTAAGATTCTGTCTCACAGTTGGTGTACCTACAATGAAAATGACCGATTTCTCCATTCTTTGTAAGCGGGAAAACTTGAAAAAAGCCTTTACATTATGGCTAATGGGTTTAAGATAATATTAACACTAATGTCAATGTAAGCTGAAGTATTCTAAAAGATTTTTGCAATACTGTCTGTGACTGTCTGACATTCTTGGCAGACAGCCAAGCAGCTGTTTCCTTCTCTGGGCTGTAACGCAGTACATAACTTGGGGGGGGGGGCTCACTTAGTGAAACAGACTAACCTGTGATCATAAATAATTCTACACCATGAAGGTCAACACCATGATAACCACTTAGCAACAACTCCAGTTAACATAGCAACTCTGCAATCACACTTTACGTTTTCTTGCATAGTTTTTCAGAATATATTTTCTAAGATCACTTATTGTTACAACCACTCCATGTCTTTGAATATTAGTTTTAACCTGTTTTATTTAATTATTTCAGTATATTTACTATTAGCAGTTTCCTCTCTACCAACAAGGGTTGAGTGTTATTTCTGTATTACTGCTGTTTATGACTTTGTTTTGGCTGTCCACATCCTGCTAATGCTAACAAAGCTAACCGCAGTTTCTTTACACTCAAGACTCAGGTCAAAGTGAAAGTGCTAATTCTGTCATATAGCTGGTTCTTCACATATTTGGATAGACAAAACTTGATGCAATAGTAGAAAGGCAGTAATATTTGCTCTTTTAGTTGACAAGCAATGTTGCGCACCATGTCACATTGTGATTAAGGAACACATCTGCCCAGACATTGAGCTGTTAGCAGTGAAGCTATGTACACAGTGGCTGCCCAGGAAGTTCTCAAATGGGCTCACCTTTGTTTTCATTCCTTCAGTGGTCAAGACAACAGCAGCATGTGACATCATCCACTCTGCAACCACAAGACTCCAGGTGAGGCGACTGGACGCTTTCATCCTCATTTCCAGAGACTTCAATCACGTCGCTCTGACCAAGACACTGTGGACAGTTTGCTAATGTGAACGTGGCATTTAGCTGCACAGCCACCCAACTTCTGGCCAGATCTGGTACACCTTCTATCCACATATTTACCACTGTGAAAAAGCAGCCAGATGCAATTGATGAAATTGTCAAAAACGGCACAGTTATGCCGAATTGGCTGAAGACTATGGACTGAGAGGCTCTTTATGAGCCATCCATCACCATGACTGATGACAAAGTGAGGAAAGAACAACATATACTTCATCTTGCTAAGACTCTGGGCCATACTGTCCATTCCTTACAATGTGGAGTACTGCTTAGGGTCTTTAACATGAGCCTCAATATCACCTAAACAAGCCACATGGATCCCTGAGGATCGTGATCTTTGATTGCTCCAGTGACTCCAATACAATTTAATAGCTGGGGAGTTGTATTTCATGCTCACTTAAGCTTGTAGAATATGGGCAACCTGACTGCTAGGCCACAGTAAGTGTGGCTAAAGGGATGTGTGTCTGACACAGTGCTGTGTAGTACTAGAGTTTCTTAGGGAACAGATCCATCTCATCACTTCAAGCACCTCCATGATATACTATATACTATCCAAGATGACTTTGTCTGTATTAGGTATGGGGTTGACCTGGAATATAAGATGGCTGTGGACAGTTTAGTTGGTATGGTAGACCTTTTTTCCATGTTGTCTTTATTACGAACTCAATTAGCTGCAACTCAACATCAACAAAACTATAGATCTAATGGTGGACCTGTCCATTGGGGAGGTTATTTCCAAGAGAACAAATGTCTTGGTGTGTACAGGGACAATAAGTCAAATACTCAAACAGTAAGCAAGATGGGCCATAATAAGTTGTATTTCTTACGTAGACTCATTTACAGTTTGCAACACCATTCTAAGAGACGGCAGTGAATTGGCAGCACGGCTCCAGGGCAACCAGAAGTCCTATATCTTTGAGCCTTGGCTTTCCCAAGATTTATAAATACATTTTAAGTGAATTAAATAAAAGTGACAGGCATCAAAAAAATTAAACTAATAAAGACAGGCCCAGTATTGGGTGAAAAACCTGACAACTAAAAACTCTGTCTGAAAAGAGAACACTATCTAGACTTCTACTCATCATTCCAATGTTGTGGCTGAAATACCTGTAGCTACAGACCTGTGAGCATGAAGTGTTCCACCGAATGCTACAGAAAACCCTTCCTTCCCATTTCTATCATGAAAGCTTTAAACAAATGCAGTTTCATTCTTTTCTTAGAACAACAACCCTATAACCAGGGACTGACAAGTGGTACGAAAGTAAGAACTGGCGTATGAACAACAAATGTGCACCAGTTTCAGCCTGCACTGTGACCCCTCGACTTCTTATACCGCGCCCGATACGAGGCCCGTTCGCCAGTCCAGAGAGGAGTGATCTGCCCCTGTGTTCCAGGATAAACTTTTGCTGTGAGGAAAATCTCCAGTTGAATGAAATGAAGTTAAGATGATCTCATTTTTCGTTCCATGTATCTGAACCAGACAACTTTCGTTCAACTTACTTGACAGCCACGAAAATAAGTACAGAAACAGGTTGAACTTAGAAACATGCCCTATGTGGCTGTCAGCATGCCTTCCTCATTTCGAAGAGAAAGCACACACTACCATCATATTAAAATGTTGATTTAAACCTTTTGATGCCAAATAATCCCAGTGGGTGACGACCTGTAATTTAATTTGGATTAAAAATCAGTTTGCACGTTCAGCGCCATTTGGCAGTGTGGGGTGGGGGGTCGTAATGGTTATAGCGCCATTGTAGAGAAAAAGTTTGAATTTGGGTGTATAGCAATTAAATAATGTAGGTACTCAGAGTACTAGAGCAAAAAAAATTATGGCAACCACTGGCTACAATGCTTATTATTATCTGACTATACCATCATAGTCTAGTGATTTCTATCCATTTAAAAGTCCATGAAGTAAATGTTACAGATCTTCATGATACATTACATTTGGTATATTATACAACTTCAAACTAAATAAAGTTGTTATGTTATATAAAATGCAAGAAAATTTAAAAAATGCAGTTATCCTTAAATTTATTTTAAATTTTATTGCAAACAGCATAAGCTTCGTATATACATCCATCTGTCAATATACATTCATTCCTGCATTTCAGGCGAACAACACATCTGAAAAATAGTTTGGGATTAGAGATGTTCCAATCAGCATTTTTGGGGCCGATCACCAATCACCAAGATCATGATCTGCCGATTGCCGATCACTGCTGATCACAGAATGGCAGGGGTATGGGAATCTTTTATCTCTAATCTACTAGCTTGGCTTGGCTCGTTTTTTTACTTTTCTGTATCTAAAATCTGAATGTTAGCCATCTGAATGTTAGCCAATTGACTCTGTTTAGTGGCAAACAGTCACAAACCAAGAAATAAAACCCCTCTGATTTCATCCCCATGAATTCCATAATTCTGAATGTGATG
>JBBPDH010019922.1:0-10823 GCA_037974565.1 Clupeocharax schoutedeni
AAGATAATTTTTGTGTGGAATTTGTTTGTTGACCTCTTTAAATTGATTTTCATGTCATTTGGTGCGACCACCCATCAACTATATTAAATTCTAAATAAAATATCTCATTTTTGTAACTGAGACATGAATAACTGATACAATTGGCTTAAGTGAATGGTATTTTAAAAATATTTTTTATCAGTTTTATGTCTTTTACAGGAAAAATTAGTCGGTTAACAACAATTAATATGACGACTGTGACATAGTAGAGCTAAAATAAGAGATCGTAACTTACAAAACTAAAAAGAAATGCAAACACGTGTTTCTAAACACTTGATATTACTGACAACTTGTAAAAAAAATATTGAGTATGTTAAAAAAATGGATTAGTTTTGAGATGAATTATGGTCGCATCACATGACATTTTTTAAGGCCTCAGGCAATATATCTTTAAGAAAAAACACTAGAATTACTTAATTAAGTAAATTAATATTAATTTATGTATACACTACAATCTAAATGTTTGAACAGTTGCAAAAGATTTTCTTATTTTTAGTATTTTAAAATTGGCATTTTGAAAAACCTTATACGTCACTGACGCACATATATATCAGGGCATTAACGATTTTTTTCAAGTCGACTAGTCGGCCAGCAAAGTCGAAGTTGAGCCCCTTGAGGACATCATCACACATGCAACGGAAGAACACTGGTGTCCAAAACTGAGCAACTTTAATTGAAGTTCTTTGTAACATTAACAATCAACATGACAATTAAACAAAACAAAACCAAGTCTGATACCATTAATTTTATGGTAAATTTAAGTGTACTACTGAGAGGGGGAACCATTTAAGCCGGACGACTCTCTGCAGTGCTAGCCATGTTAGCTGGTGGTGTGTTTCAGATGCAGAACACCGGTACTGTTACTGTACTTTAACACTGTGCAGGTCACCATGCTGTTTGTGTGTCTAGAGTGAAGTATTTCCACACATGTGGTCTGTATCTGTTTTCTCTGCTGCATGTGTCATTGTTGTCTCGTGTTTAGTTTCCCCTTTTATAAAGAGACTATAACAATTGGTTAAATCAAGGAACGCATGTCAGCATAAGCAAATCCGAGGCAGAAATTGCATTGCATGCACAAGCGAGGGCACTTCTATTTTGATGAATGACATGCAGTAATAACATGTAAACACTGCAAAATATTTTGCCACAAACTGACAGGCAATTCATTGCCCAATAAAAATAAATAGTACAAGTAAAAATAAATAATAAACAACACAAATATTCCTTTACGTGCAATTAACCATAATTAGTGTAACTATCAAAGTAGTGCTGTGCAAAACAATGAACAAAATTTTCTTAAGCAAGGAAAAAGAGCTAAGACCTAGGTAATGAGGTAATGACCTATACAGAACAGCCTAAGATATGGTCATGTTCTATTTTAAAAATACAGTGAGCCCCCGTTATTCACTGGGGTTACGTTACAGGAGCACATCGTATAATGAAAAATCACGTTGTTGTGTTTTGGTCAAAAAATGCCTTAAAATGCCTATTTTTATAGTGTAAACCCTAAATAGGCCCCCAGATGTGCTCCCAGAACACATTCATTTCATTTGAAAAAGTTTAATACATCACCCTTAAAGAAAATGTAAAGATAAACCCGAGGTTTAAATACGGAAAAGTCACGAACGAGAGAGACAGTGAGAGTAAGACAGAGCGAGAGAGAGACGTTCACTCCAGAACAAGAGAGCAAGAGAGAAATACAGAGAGAGAGAGAGACAGAGAGAGACTCGTGCTCCGGAAAAGTCACGAATGAGAGAGAGACAGAGAGAGCGCGCGCGCGAGAGCGAGATACAGAGAAAGAGAGGGTTGTTTGCCCTTTAATGCGAACTGAATTGCTTTCCGTTATCTTTACAGGCGCAGCTTTTAGTAATGAGCTGTGGTTGTTTTCTAAATGCTTTTGCCTAGTGCTTGTGTTAGCAGAGGTGTACGGTATTCATTTCTTACAGTGTTTGCAAATTGTCTTTGTCTTGGCTGTCATTTTTTCGCCGTTTCTTATTTCCACAAGGAATCCAAAATGTTGCCACACCAAGGATTTAAATGTCGCGGACACCTCTTCTATCCTTACTTCTCCCTCACACTCCATCATGCCAATAACGCAAGGGTATCTTCACATTCTTGCAAGACCAGACGCATCTCGCGAGGCAAATCGTACCACGAAATCTCGTCACACTCCTAAAATATGTGGACCAGTGCCGGTCCGTGAGAGAGTTCCTGCCGGTCCGCAGAGCCTCGCTTCTGCAACAATCAAAATTCAGTCAGATCAGGTCTGATCTCAGCCATGCGGTCACTGCGTGCCCTGCCCTGCCCCCTCGACTTCACGGCCCGCCCCCTGTTTCAGCATGCTAGAATATTCAGCGTTCCACCCATTCACTCCAAAATGTTCACGGACAAACACGCGCTATGAGAGCCACGAAAACAAAGGACAGAAACAGGCTCACAAAACACGCTCTGAGTGTCTCTGTTAGCAAGTCTTCATCGTTTCGACCGGTTAGTGGCGCGAAAGCAGACACACCCTTCACATTAAAACGTTGATTTACAATTTTTTGTGCCAAATAATTCCTGTGAATAATTCCTGCAGGGAGGCGGGGGGCATATGTACAGTGCCCTGCAGCCCCAAAGTCTGACTTGACTGGTCCCCAGGACAAAATAAGTTCAGGCCGTTAACGCCGTTAACGCCAAGATTACAATGAGTTTAACGCTAGATAGCACTGCAGTGGTGTGTTTTGTTTAATAAGACTGACGCTAAAGTCTAATCACTCCAAGATGCAACCATGTACTAAATCACCACTACTATCCCATCAGTGACATCTGCTACTGCATGCACATGCGCATGAATTTACATAGTGTTTTACTAAAACACCACGATGTTGCAGGGATGCTTTTAGGTGGACAAACTTTACTCTACTGCCTACAAGTAAAACAGCAAAATGAGCCTAGCTTGTTTTTTGCACTGGAGACTACAAATGGCAGCCATCCAACAATTTGCCTTCAAACACTCATCACAATGGAATGTCTCAGCACAGAACAACTTTTTGCTGTAATCTCCTCATAAAGTAAACAGAATGTTCTCATTTTGTCTCATTTCAAAAAAGCCTTGCAGTCGACTTAAACTGTAGTTTATCTGGGCATATCCAAGAAAAGCAGGATCTAGACTTTCCTTTACAGAGCTACTTTTGCTTTGATAGACATTTTCTTGCGTAATTATTTACATTCAATTAGCCATAACACAGTTATTACCTAGCTCTATATTGCATTACATTTACAATTGATTAACATTCGGTATGCCCTGAGCCTGCTCATCTTTATGGTTTCTAGTATAACGCAAGGACAAAAAAAATCTGTTTCTTTTCATGTTATAAACTGTTTTTTTAATTAGAGGAAAACATCCCCTCTTATTCCCAAGTTGCACGGACTGAAAGTGTAGAATATTTTTGAAATATTTCAACAAAATTCAAAAGCAGGTGTTTGGCCCTGTTCTCATCTAACATTAACATGCAGCTAGGGTGATCCGATCTCAGTGTACAGCTCTAAGCACGTCACTTAACACCTGGCTTTAGAATGCAGAAGAAAATGAAGAAATAAAGATTGGGATAATGAAAAATGCCAGTCTTTATTTACTCATCCTTGATGCTGTTGGTTTCCTTGAGTACATATTTCCACTTGAACAGGACATGACTCAAGTAAGGAGTCATTCAAAGTGACCAAGTATATATTCACCTACACATTGCTTGAAGGATGTGGCAATATTTAGGCCTAGAATTTCACAGTGGTAGGTATTCACCCGGATAAGCTATGGGGCAAAATGATCCGTGACAGCCGCTACTCCGGGTCCCCGGGGAGGAGAGCCTAATGCTTGGTCACGTTGGCAAGGTCTCTTGGAAACCCATCAGCCTATAGAGTTTGCATGCTTGCCCAGGTGAGCAACGCAGCTCGGAAGGTCCTTGCTCATTTTAGGTTGCATAACACACTATTGCTATATTTGTTTAAAAACACAAGAGCATGATTTATCTGATTACTCGAATAATTGATGAAAAAATCAACAGAATACTCAGAAAAAAAATATTCGACAGTTGCAGCCCTAATACTGGCATTCCAAAATTTAGTCCGATCCTGTGATACCCTAAACTACATCATCAAGTGTGCAACTTACCCAAGTACAATACAATTATCTCCAAAACTAATGCAAATTAACACAAAAAGCCAAATAAACATTGGCAGGAATAATATAAGGGAGGAAGAATAGTGTAAAATGATCACCTGAAGCAAGTGGAACTGAAGGGAAAACTCTTCCCTTCTCAAACTGAACAAATGTGTTGAGAACTGGAATGTGAATTTTGAACGCAACACCTAAAATAATCTGAACCCAACAAGACAGTCTGTTTTGCGCTCTAATTACCATTATGCACAAAATAAAATATATTAAAAAATTATAAGGGGAATACTGGACATCACATTATGTTGCGGATCATGGTTTCCTTAACTGAACAAGTTTACATTTGCTTAATAACTAGTAACACAACACATCCTGCAAAAGTCCACACTGAAATTACAAAAACAAGAATCGCTGGGACTGTGTACCTTGCATTGGATCGGGTTCCTGCTTCTCCCAGTTTAGGTCCTCCTGTAGCTGGTGAATTTGCTGACGGCAGCTTTGAATTTCCACCACCTTCAGCACCAGGCTGTCCACATCATGATTACTGACCTCTCTGGGCGACTGCGTGGTGCCGTTCATTGGGGCTGGCATTGGAGCGAATGGCTGCATTGGCTAGGGAAAAATGTGTACATCCACTGTAAGAGCTTGAGCCTTAAGTTTCACTATTTCACAACTGACATGAGGTACTGTTAAAGTACAAACTGATAAACACTCCCAGTGCTTCCTTGGAGAAACCTGATTGGCTTACCGCCTGTCTAAGCAGGTGTCTCTCTTTCCTCAGAATATCCCTCACAGTCCTCACCAGTTGCATAGGCTGGGTCTGGAACATGGTCTGAAAAGTAGTTTGGCAGGTTATACTGCAAATTTGTGATGATACACCTTAGCAATAGATAATTAGTTTGGGGCTCTATAGGAATAAAATGTAATAAAAATACTTCTTATGTTTAGTCTTTACCATAATAGAGGGACTCAGTGTACCTTTATTTATAATAATAGGTTTGCACAAAATCACTCTCAAATAAAAAGATGTAATCAGCTTTATTCTTGACCTTTTCAAAGTGAGCTGTTTAAGTACTTATATCTCCCTCCCATCTGTTGACATGACACAGACAGTAGATACAGATCCCCCACTACGCTATTCACAGCTCCTTATTCGAATATTCCACTCCACCTTAAATAGCAGTATTTAAGGTGGAACAATAACCGACAGTTTCTGGGATTTGTGCTGTTCTTTGCAGCCAACAACACAACACTTCAACTTGCCTTTGCCTGTAGCCATAGTTCTCCGCGTCTTATGTGTGTTCGTAAAACCAGCACACAAAATAGCGGATTTTCAACTAATCTAGTGGGTGGGGTCTCGATAGATGAGGGGTGGTTCTATGCAAATTTCTTTATTCTGACGTCTTTTTGACTGATACGATCAAGAAAAAAGCTGGTGCGATGTCTTTTTGGAGGTGATTTTGTGCAAAGAACTTGATGAACATGTTTTGTATAGCACACAGACTTATTATAACTGGTATTATAAAAGTAAGTTTTGCATATTATGTCCCCTTTAACAAACAGACAATTAATATGGCTTATGATGGGTGGTCTATAGTGATGCTCCGATTGATCGATCGATATTGGCAAAAAATAGCTTGATTGGCGAACCCCAAAAACGCAGATCAAAAAAGCGTATCACTTGATGTAAATTACTCACGCGACTTTTTCACATGTGCACGTCCGGCAGCGCAGGTAAACAACAGCAGAGCGGAGCTTACCAGTGGCAACGTGAATTCTCCCGTCTGGAAGTTGTCCGCAAGCTACGATGACTTTCACCTTGATATTTTAGCGCGGATTTACTCTCTTTCTCTCTGTCTCCCTCTCTCATTCGTGACTTTTCTGGATTGCGCCCGTTTTAAACCTGTTTCTCTCTCTCTGTCGCTCTCTCTCGTGCGCGCACTCTCTCTGTGCCTCTCTCTCTCTCTCTGTTTCTCTCTTTGTTTCTCTCTCTGTCTCTCTCTTTCTCTCTGTGCCCCCCTCTCTCGTTCGTGACTTTTCTGGATCGCGCCCGTTTTAAAACTGTTTCTCTCTCTCTCTCTGTTTCTCTCTCTCTTGCGCGCGCGCACACTCTATGTGCCCCCCTCTCTCTCTCTCGCTATCTCTTTCTCTGTCTCTCTCTCTCTCTTTTTCTCGTTCGTGACTTTTCAGGAGTGTGCCAATTGTCTCCCCCCCCTCTCTCTCTCTCTTTCTCTCTCTCTCTTTTTCAATATAATTAATTTAGAGTTGGTTTCATTCCTACATTCATTCCAAACTCTGCTAGATTATAGACAAAAGATTCCCATTCCCCTGCTATTCCGTGATCGGCAGTGATCGGCGACCGGCAGATCACGATCTTAGTGATCGGTAATTGGTGATCGGCCCCAAAAATGCTGATCAAAGCATCTCTAGTGGTCTACAATAGCAAAAATGATGCATTTTATCAAAACATGAGGTCTCATCACAATTCTTGCTTTCAGGCTTTTTAAATAAAATCTTATACAAGTACCAGGTTCCTGATGATGTGTTGGAGTTTGACCTTTTCCACCACATTGGGGTTATTGAGTGCCACCTCATGCAGGAGTTTTAGCATCTGGTCCAGCAGCTGCCGGGCCATTGGCTCCTGCTCAACATTGTCAGGATCAAAGTCCTCCCTGAGACCAAACGCATATACGCACCATAAGCTTATAACATCATCACAGTATACTTTCACCCCTATCCATGGCCTATTGTTGGGGCGAGGATGCATGCATGAGGGCAAGCAAGCAAAAACTGCCTTCCAAAGAAAAACATGGTTTTCTGGTGCAATCAGCACAGTGACAAGGGAGCTGAGAATACTAAGAGGCTGCTTCTAATGCTGTTTCTTAGACTCTTAATCAAGCCCCTTTCTCTAATGACCCGTTTCAGCACAGCAAGCACTGCAGTAATATCACAGAGAAACTGTTTCAACCAGAGAAAATAAACACTACTTCTGCTTTTAACTTGACAGCCTAAAAAAACGCCAGCTCCCTTCAAACTGTGCCAACATCTCATGATGAGTTCACCAATAAAAATGGACTGAGTCTCTTTACATTAACAAGCAGTAAAGTTAAGAATGTTTTTTCCTTTACAGTTACAAAGTTGTAGCAATTAGGATGCAAGGTTTTATTATAATGATAATTCAATGTTTTTATTACTGTTATGTTACTTATTAACGTAACTGTGAATATTAATGGCTGTATAAAAATGTCTCTGTACCATCTCTGCCCCTCGATCCAGCTGGCCAGGTAGTGCCTGACGTCTATGGGGAATGTGTCTGGGTAGAGCTCGCTCAGGGTCTGGTTGGACAGATTGGGAAGCTGCTGGGAAATTTGCCTCCACAGCGCCATAACGAGGCACAGCTGAAACTGAGACAAGACAGATCGAAAAGATTATAACTAACAAGTAAGGGAGGTGAAAACACAATCGCTGCAGAAGCCTATAATTGTGACCAACAAAGTATGGTCAGTGGAGCTGATAAAATGATTAACGCATGTAGAGCTGGTTTATATTACAGTCTGAAAGGGTTGAAAGGCAAATGAAACACTACACTGGTTTACCGCACAGAAAAATATGGACATTCCATTAAAGACAACTCAGTAAAACAAAAAAATAAGGAACATTAAGAAAATGAAGTAGGAAGGAAATAGGTCAGAGCAAAATCAAAAGCACAGGTTTTAAGGCAGAGCAGCTAAGATATGTCTGGTGTCCAGAATTTTGTTTCTGTAGTTGATCACAGAATCTTCAAAGCTAAAAGTGCTATGAGGCTAACAAAGTTATCAGTCAGCCACATCATTTCTGTAGAAAATCAGTGGCACACACTGTCATAGGTATGACCAGCTCAAGCCCTCATAACTCCCTCATTGGGGTGGAACCTCAGGTGTCAGTTTGATTGGGGTTCATTTTTATCACTCGAAGGGGATGTAGTACAGTAGGCTATGGATTATGCTTTTAAAATGCCTCTGCATGGGACCATAATAAATAGTTTTCCAAAAAAGTTCTTGAAAGAAAGTTTGGTATTGTGTGCAGCCGCCATACACTAAAGGGGCACACCGATACTTCTCTTGGAACTTCTCTCTGCGTAAGGAGTTGTGGATGTCGTTTTAGACACAGTATGACTTGCTTTTATCTATAGAACAAAAAGAACACAACAAAAAAAAGTAATTTCAGTCAATAAGAGGACTAAAATTCAAAAAGCACTTGAAAAAGAAGAGTCTTTTTCTTTGAGTTTATGACAGTCTCTGTTGTCAGGGCCTTAGAGCGCGGCCACTAGAGGCCGCCTGTGTTTTGAGTTCGCGTTGAGGTGTTGTTTCTATTTTTATTTTAAGAGCATTTGCTGTAAAGAGTGACAGCTGAGTTTAGTTTGTGATCAGTGTTTGTTTGTTTTTTGTTATTGGTGGTTTTTTGTTATTTATTTTAAGAGCATTTGCTGTAAAGAGTGACAGCTGAGTTTAGTTTGTGATCAGTGTTTGTTTTTTGTTATTGGTGGCTGGGATTGTTTTGGGTTATTTAGAGGGTTTGAGTTTCTGTTTTCCTTGTGGGTCAACCCACTCAACGCACTCCTGTTGTTTCTTTGAAGCTACTCGTGTTAGTTTTGTTTGAACTTTCTTAAAAAAATTTAAGAAAGTGTGTGTGTGTGTGTGTGTGTGCCTGTCATTTGCGCCTGGAGAAGGGAACAACCAATGTCAACAAAATGTTTCTAGATCAGTACTCCTCTTCCTGAGGTAGTTTGTAAGACAGACCCTGTTTTCTGAAATGGTAAACCGCCATCTTTACAGATTGCACGTTATACTATGTCCTAAACCACATCCATAAGTCTGTGCCCCCATGGTGAAGTGCTATATGTGGTTTGAGCAGAACGCCTTATGTTTTGAAGATGTATTGTCAGAAATAATTTGGTTGACAATAGCTTTAGCAACATTAGGTTCAGAACTGTAGTTCTAAAAAAAACAAAACACCTGGGCCCCAAACATTTCTCGGCTGGTCAACTACAGAGTAAGTGAAAAACTGTGTACATTTTTATTTTTTGCATTTGAATGATTCCTTTAATGTTTAATTTTCCTTTAAACATGCCAACCTCAGATTACTTAATTAATAAAACATATTACATGGACAAAAGTATTGGGACACACCTGTTTTTCAGGGTTTGGGTTAGGTCCCTTACTTCCAGTGACAGGCAATCTTAATGCAACAGCTTACCAAGACATTTAGGACAAACCCATGCTTGCAACACCATTTAGGGGGACCCACAGCTATTCCAGCACAAAGCAAGGCCCATAAAGATGTGGTTGGATGAGTTAGGGTTGACTGACCTCAACCCTATCCAACACCAGTTTTAAGATAAAGACACAAAGCTACAGACTAAAAGAGTGAGATAGAGAGAATGAATAAGAGAGAGTGAGGAAAAGAGAGATAGAGAGGGAAGAGGGGTAAGAGATGAAGTACAAAAGAAACAGAAAACGTGTGTGAGGATTAAAAGACAAAAAGAGCCAATCTTATGTTAGGTATTATTTAAATGGTAAAAGTAAACAAACAAACAACCAAACAAATAGCTCTTCAGCAGTCTTCTTACTTTCATTGTCGGAATCTCATAACAGCATTTTATGATGGATGAGAAGAAACAGTCAAAAATGACTTGAAATAACATACATTATCAAAATGTTTTCTTCACCATTTCTGACAATGATAATTTACTACTAATACTAATCATTTACAAGAAGGACTAAAGACAGAAGCATGTTTAATACGCTTGACATCTTTTTCCCAATTTAACGAAAGCACTTATTTGATCACTTTGGATCCACATTCTCTGTTTCAGGTTTGGCTGACAACGAGTGGTCTCTTGGCCTTCATTTGTTGTTTAAGAACAGGAACAGGGAGGGGGAAGGTGGTCTGACTTTTGTTTTGGGTGAGAAAAGAGAGTACCAGCACATCCTGTCAGCTTTATCTCCAGCTAACATAAGGAGACAGCACACAGAGTATAATATAGATGGTGCATCTCGGCAGTTTTGAAATGAAGAGCTCAGTTGTTGTGGAAACGAGCCTCGAGACAGCTGTCTGTCAGCATGCTACCAGGATTATACATATTTTTACCCTGGGTCAGAAAGTTACACAAGCTGGAAAACCTCAATCTCGGATGTGATTTTTTATTTATGGCTGCTTCATGTCAGCTTCTTCTTGCCCACCTTAAATGCTGTAGGTTACGAGTCCCTGCCAATAAAGACAACAGCAACAGAACTCAGAATAGATGTCTGGAAACAGTAACTAACAGATATAAACTGTTAATAGACTTTCTACTGTGTTGCTGCTACTGGTACTAAATGTCCAAACATTTAAATGTAAGCAACAGATTGTATTTTTAAAATTATGTTAAAGCCAAAATGCAATTGCAAGGATTATTTATTGACCTGCCTGACCTATTGACCTATTTCACTATTACATATGCCACCTTTCACATAATAAGCATATCCTATTACACTTATGTTACTTAATGCCACGGAAATTAAATATTGTGAACTATTCAATTCAATTCAATTTTATTTATATAGCGCTTTTAACAATGGTCATTGTCACAAAGCAGCTTTACAAATTGAAA
>JBBPDH010019941.1:0-10822 GCA_037974565.1 Clupeocharax schoutedeni
GGTTAAATGCAGAGGAAGAATTTCATGCTGTTCACACTG
This sequence comes from Clupeocharax schoutedeni, assembly GCA_037974565.1. NCBI lineage: Eukaryota > Metazoa > Chordata > Actinopteri > Characiformes > Alestidae > Clupeocharax > Clupeocharax schoutedeni. The sequence goes on from JBBPDH010019941.1 coordinate 40, forward strand.
TGTGCTGTGGTGTGTTCACGTATGACAAATGGTCACTTCACTTATCATTTATTACCGTCATTAGCACTTCTGAGTGATGGTATTTTCAGAATATCTCATATTGCTGGAGGGAAAATATCTATTTTTTCTAAACAAGAGTACATTTCTGACCCAATGTATTCAAGGAAATAAGACCATTTGGACCAGAGGGCATCACTTTCTTATGATGCAAATCAGTCTCCAATAATGCGTACTATGCAATGTAAGCACTTCTGGGTTACGATCCTCCCTGGACTTGTCATCTACTGTTCCTAAAGTGTCTAGTATTCTGTGTTTGAGGACACCTAGCAATACACATTCAGTTTGCCAGACAGTTTTGGGAAGCTTCCAACATAGAGGCTCATTGAGAGAATTGAAATAGAACCACACTCGCTTCCGCGCCTTGCTTTAATGCCTGATTATTCTATCACATTTACTGTGGCTCACATCTCTGCCATGTGAGGACTTTAAGATTAGCAGGATTTAAAGATAAAAACAGATCCAAAAATGTATACATCCCTTGAGTTTTTGGATCGCTGCCTATGTTTTCAAAGGAATGGGTGATTCTTTCAGGTGTTTCATAAAATGTTTTTGTGTGAATTAGTATTTTTGAGATAAACAAACATAAGAGCGCCAGCAAGATCAACAACAGAAGGGCATTTATGCAAAAGACCGTCTGTAATGCCTACTTACTCAGAACAAAGTCTGTAGAAGAGAGAGACATTTAACCTTTTCCTCTTATTCAGCCCTGACTCTGGAACTGTCCCTGGGTAAACTCCCTCAGGTCCTCCTGGACTCTTTGAACAGCACTAGCTTCCCACTGCGTCCTGCTTTAGAAAGACATTCAGAGCAGAATCTAGGTTAGAGAGAACATGGCTGCTACCACTTGGCCTTTACAGAGACCAGCTCTCCCTGCAGCTTACCTGGAGGACAAATCTTGATATCTTACTGTACTGTTATATACTGTAGCAGAAGGCCCATAGAAAGCTGTTCAACCTTTTAAACAATCAAGTCTGGATGCTTGCATTTTGGAGAGAAATCTGGACACATGCAAAAAAGAAAGTGGAGAACTAATCAGTAACTGCTCAGTTTCTTTGCTAAATGTCTGATAAAGGCGGTATGTCTGACAGCATGACACCTAGGCAGTTGCACGAGTAATTAAATACAGGATTCCTGGTGACAGTATTGGACAATATTTGAATACTGAAAGAGCCTTTTGGGTTTTCATTACATTGCACCATGGGCCAACCATTTATTGAAATACCAATTTTAAAGTATAGCTCTAATGTTATCTCTAGGGTTGGCTCATTAATTCATCTGAAGGGGCAGTCTCCATCACTGAAGGGTTCCTCCTCTTCCAAAAGGAGAAGCTGCTGGCTTATCAATTCACAGGGGAAGACATTTTTTACCGGGCCATTTTGGATTAATTAAAAATAGTTTCAAATGCCTTCCCCTGTGTTGTATGAAGGAGCAAGAACTATGTTTGGGCTGAAATGTTATGTTGTAGGCTATTATGATCCACTCACATTGGCCTTTTATTTGTGTGCTTAACCAAACAGATTATAGGCACCAAATGTATTATTGTGTATCCCTCATGACAATAGTTGACAATGACTTTCAGTCTACACTGAACTCAGCGATCTCAGGTCTCATAAAGGCTATTTCTTTTTTTTTTATGATATACAATGACAGGTATTCAATGGGAGTGCTGTGTTAGACCTAAAGTAAATTTTAGTAGAAGAGCAAAATATTTTTAAACATTATAGAAGTGGAAGAGCATGGCGGCCAGTAAAAGGGGTGGGGGGTTGGTGTTCATTAGCTGTACCCAAAATGCCTTATAAAAACAATCATGTTTCCCAACGCATAAGAATTCACTGTTCCAAACTTACACACTAAGAGAAGCTCACTAGAAAGAGAGCTCCACAAGAGTTTAGAAGTGAGCTCATTAGCAAAGCTAATAATGAGCTAGCAGCTCAAAAGTGTGCTGAGCAGTATCTCAACAATAATGTCATTAGGAAGATCACAACTGGGGGAAAATGCATGTTCAATGATCCCCCCCCCAGGGTCACACAAATTACAGGCAAGTCATTGAGATATTTTATACTCTAAAAATGATTGTGTGTAGCCTGCAAATCTTCTGACACATCATTTGATACAGAACTACTGCATTTCTCACATCTAAAGTATCTAAAAGTAGCAACACCAATATTATTGCTGCAGTTTGTAACTGGAAGCACAATTAAAGAAAATGATATTCAGCGGTCATAAGGAAGGACAAGCTTTACAGAGAGTCAAAAATCCCATTCAGCGCAATGATTAGACCATTAGACCATTAGACCAGTTTAGTTTTGGAAATGTAGTGTGTGTTCATTTCAAATGACACTCACTTTGTATGTGTGTGAAGATGCATCATTATACTAATAAAGTTGGTAGAGTTATTTGATATACATCTCATTTAAGCCATTTCATGGTCATTTCTATCCTGGCTAGTTTTAATCAACTGCTCATGTTTCAACACTATCAACCGCACTGCATTTCAAATGGGAAACTCGATATTACATGCTGAGCTACCGCTTTACAATAAGTTTATAAACGGTTTATAATCAGGTTGTCAATTAGACTGTAGACAGTTAAGGGGTCATTAATAAGTAGTTAAGAACAAGTTGTCATGCAAAGATAAAGGCTCAATTTTTTTCAGTAGGCCTATTGTGTATTGTAACATGTTAGCAAACACCTGTTCTGTGAGAAGATAAGCTCAGCAACTAGCAAGATCTGAGAGCTTGCCAAATACTGAGCCTGTATAAATCTATGACAGCTGTCAGAACTTGTTAATAACTGTTTATTAGTTATTTACAAACTGTCTACAACTTAATTAGCAAGTGAATTAAAAATATTTTGAAAACTAAAGGTACTATTGTTGTGAAGTAGTAGCATGGTGTCACGACAAGGGGAGTTAAACCCCTGCTGTGATCTACCTATTGGAAGGGACGAGGCTGAGATGCAGAAATCCATGCTCAGGGTCTTTTATTTACAAGAACAAAACAAGACAAGAAACAAAACCTGGCGCTGTGGCTGCTACAAAAGCATGGATCTAGAAAAACACACATGCACGAGGCAGAAATGGAGAGAAATGAGGCGATTGACCGACAACCTAGGTGTTAACCAAACAGAACTTAAATACAGCCCGGAATTAAGGCACACAACACAAAACAGCCGGAAACCAAAACACATGACTCCATGAACTCAACACAGACATAACAGCCATAACGGCCACTGTCCGAGCCGTGACACATAGTGAATATAAATTTATTCACATAGACAATGTAGGTCCATGTTCATTAGGTTAATGTTCATTTGCCAGTGTTCTGTAAAACTGGTCACCTCACATATGAAATAATTATTTATTGGGAAAGCATGGAGACAGATTTATATAACATCTCACAGCCCCACAGGCGGCAGACCCTGTCTCTCAGATGCCTTTTCCTCTGAAGGTCTCGCTCTCTCTCTCTCACACACACACACACACACACACACACACACACACACACACACACTGATCAATCTCACACAGATATTAGTGATACATTCCACACAGATTGAATGTCAGCCTCCTTAGATTCTCATAACTCGATGAGGTCAAGGGAAAGACAAGAAAATGGCTGAGAAATGTGAACCTGACCAAAGAGCTTCCTTTTTTTTTTCTACAGCACATGAGTAAAGCATTGCTAATGTTGGGTAAATGCTCTGTGCAGGCAACAAACACAGCAGGCCGTCATGCTGTATTACCTATTGTTCACAGTGTTAATTCCGCATGCTGAGACCACAGAGGCAGAGAGGGATTTGGTTTCACATGAGCCATGGACATTGCAATTATAGAGGTGTAGTTTTTATGGTGCTAACTGAGCCCTGTCTCGGCCATAAATGGTTGCTGCACATAGCACTGTACAAGTAAGCTCAGGAGAAAAGTGAGCATAAGCACAGGGCTTGGCTACTTAATCTATTGACTAGTGTCTTTAAGCTGGCATTATCTCCGCCTCAGTGCCGCAGCTGCCAGGATCTTATCAAAAGGTAGCCAATTAAAGAACGAGGAAGGTAAGCTGTATTAAGCAAATGTCAGCATCTCAGTAACCTCTGACTGCTCTTATCTGTCCACCACAATTCTGCATGACAGCTTAGGGCTCAGCCTCCGCTCACCTGAACCAGTCATAAAAGATTATCATTTCAGAAGACGATTCAAATTCAGAAGATGCCATCTTCATTTCTACCTACCCCATAACTTTCTGAGAAGAAGAAGAAGAAGAAGGGAGAGAGAGAGAGAGAGAGAGAGAGAGAGAGAGAGAGAGAGAGAGAGAGAGTAGGAGACCTGTCCTGGAAGCTTGGATTTAATTTGTTTCACAGTCAGGCTTCAAAAGTTAAATAAGACTTTCATGTGAATTTTTTTTAACCCCAGGGGGCAACAGAGACATCCGTGGCTAGAGAATGATTGGCATGTTGTAATGTCTGGTCCAGCCGAGTGAAAAGATATTCATAATCATATTGGCTCTGTAGAACGCTACAATATGAATGCCACTTGACCGATCAGCTGAGAGCTATCGAGCACTTGCCTGCCAATGAGGCCACATTTGACCTTGCATCTGGCTCACAGATCCTGCTGCTTTACTCGTCATTACCTGTTGGCTGAGGCACAATGCAATCCTGGCTGATGGCCCAGGCCCCCCAGCGCCTCAGTGAGCTCGCTGAGCTGTAAGTGCTCAGGTTACGTTACCAAATGAACACTTAGGGAGCAGCAATCACACCTCAGAAACAATGTTCCACACTTTTCTGTCTTGTTTCGCAAGTTAGACTTTTTCATGCTCCCACATACCATATTAGTGTTATTAGTGTTTGGTGGTTGGTCTACAAGTTCAATCATGTGCACTGAAATTATGAGAATAATATACTAGCTTCTCCAGGACATTTAAACCATGAACACTTCTGGGTTGGAGGTTGAAGAAGATTAAATACTAGTTATTACTGGATTCAGCATGGGCTGTTAGCAGTTGCTATTTGCAGAGACTACATGTTCCAGTAGGCAGCTGAGGGCTACATAAACTCGGCAGCAGTCTGGAGTTTTTGCTTTCCAGCCTTGTCTAGAGATGCTGATCTTCCTTTGTTTCCTTTGCTCTCTTTGTACATGTAAAACTGGATCATCTCCTCCACTGCACATGTATCTACACATATTTAGTCACTAGGTGGGTGCCTTTGGCATTTTGGTTTTGCCAAAGTAGGAGGAATAGGAGCTTTGTTCTCTTCTTTGGCATCTTCTAGGCTTAACTCTTTGGAAGTCTCTTGTTTATTCATGGCCTGGTGTTGCTACTTTAGAACCATGTGACTTGTTTACCTGATTCTTTATAACAATCTGGTTCTGTAATTGGTCTAACAAACTGCGGTGGTTGGTAACACAAGCGATAATAATATTGTAGCGATCTGGCCTGGGAAGTGTTAACTGGGTTCACTGGGGGGGGGTCCATGCTCGGGCCAGGGGTGGCGTCATCAGCGCGCGAGTTGCCATGGCAACTCGCACACTTTTTTGGTTGGGTTTATAAAAGGGGAGGGGCGGTACCAGTGGCAGTTTTGAGTTCGGGGTTGGAATCGGGGATTGGAGCTAGTTGAGAGAGCAAGAGTGCAAGCCAGAACGGGGGCAGCATGCTGCTGTCCCCGTGGCTGTGGGGCATTGATGCTGTGCTTTGGTACTGAAAAACCAACAGAAATAGAATTCTCTGCCTCCGTCTGAGTGTGTGTGTCGCCTTCCTCCACCGTCCGCTACAATATTCTATGGTGAATCAAAACTATCTAACAGGCCTAAGTGAGTGTACCAAATTTTAGAATCTATCCGAGCTAGAACTGATTGCAGACCACACAAGAAATCAGCATAAGCTGCCCCAGGAAATCATGAAAGAAATTTTTCATTCCTATCCCGTTATATTTTTGCTCTATCTTCAGAATAATATTTGCCATACATGCCACTGAAGAACATTACCTCAAACTTTCAACTGTTGCATAAAACCTGCAGCCAAAAACAGAACTGGGATCACAAGATAAGCTAAAGGACGGCTTTAGCTTTTTTCAGTCTCAGGCAAACATGTTTAACTCTGACCAACACAGCTGCTTAGAGCTGTTTTACTGCAAAGCACCATCCACATCACCTTTTGCTCTAAAGTCAGAGCCGTCAGCCTATATTAGCACAGCAGTATGATTTTTATTCCGAAAACAAGCATAAATAAGCTGCCAATAGCTAACTTGGCTAGAGAAAGGAATGGCAATCAGCAGGTCTTGAGTACAGTGGAGAACACAATTGGAGACTAGAGATTGAATCACATATAAAAAGGGATTAATTCAGAGACTCTATTTTCAGTAGATGGCTGATTAGTGTGGATTGGGTATGATAAGGCCAAAGAATAATAGATTACCTCCTACTTCTGTCACACTTAATCTTCTTAGATTGATTTTCTATGTGACATTTTATTCTTTTATTTTTCTTCCTTCTATTTTTATGCTTAATATTTTTTATTATTTTCCAATAAAGCACACTGAATGTAAGATGATGGGCAATATAAATAGACTACTTTCATTTTGATATAAATTTAAATCCTAGGCCAGTCTTAGGGGAAAGTTCTTTGCATGATGAGATCAATAAGATCATAATGATAACCCTTGGTTAAGTTTGCAGTTTAGTCTAAAACTTAATCCATGTTCATGAAACCAGTTTTTAATTTCGCTATTCTGCATACACTATTTAACAACTGTGCCATGAAGGGGTATTTAAGCAATGCCATACAAAGGCCACATCATTTCTCCACAAACAATGTGTAAATGGCATGTGTTCGCGTAAAGAACCCTTTAATAGGTATAAAAATCATTCTTATTGTTTGGAGATCCTGTTATTATTCAAATTTAAGAGACTCTTCACATTTACATGTCATTAGCAAAAATGGTTCTTTTATGAGCCATCCATTAAAGGTTCTTCAGTATCAGTATTCAGTAAGAAGTCTTCCTGACATTCATATTTTCCTGGGGATATAGACAGCATATCAGGTTGATGCAGAAGTAAACAGTCTGGCACTGACAAAGCTGAAATGGTCAACGCTCCAAACTAGCGGTTGAAAAGAGGAAAAGGAGGTTGAGATATGGCAGGAACGAGGAGGGGCTCATTAAAATGCCAGGATAGACAGAAAAGTGTATTTCCTGGTGCGGGTCAGTGACGACGCCTGGCGAAGTCCTGACAGAAAGAGACACTTCCAGCATTCATTTCACCTGCCACAGGCCACACAGGACAGCAGCTATTACAGATTCTAGAGGATTCAGCCTCTGTATTCCAGCCCATCAGCTCCTGAGACCTTGCGGGTAGAAGAAATGGGAGAAAGGGTGAATAACTGTTGCAGAAGCGAGCAGCCCTGGACACGCAGGCCAGAAGAAACGTTAACTAACTACTAGTCCACATCAGGGTAACATCTAGTGTTAGTGTCAATGGTATAATTTACACTGACACCCTGCAGGTCGATGGATTTGAACTCCAAGACTATTTGCGCTTTCATTTTAATGCCCAAACCATGCAGAAGCAAGGTCACCCACACTACTACATATAAAGGTTGGTTTTTGGTCTTTGGCTTACATGTACAGAGGGTATAGAAAAGAATCACCCCTTTCAAAATATTCATGTCTTGTTGCTTTTCAGCCAGACATGTAGGCAACCCCCCCCCCAAACCCCCTCCTTCCAGCACGCAAACACACACACACACACACACACACACTCAATGCAACTTACAACATCCAAATAAAAGATAGGATAGCAACAGTCCAGAATATAAAATGAATAAAAAATAAAAAACAGAATCTCTGTGCCAGATTTCTGTGAAACAACATTTTGCTTTTCTTACTGCCTTGAGTCTGTTGGGATACTTCTCTACCAACTTTGCACATCTACACTGCAATATTTGCTCACTCTTTCTTACAGAACCAGTCGAGCTCAGACAGCTTTACTAGAGACTGCTGGTGGACCGCAGTCTTTCACAGATCCAAAGTGTATAAGACTGTGTTCTTAAGAGGCAACTCAAGGACATTCCCTTTTTTCTCATTCAGTCACTGGGTGGGCAATTTTGCTGTGTGCTTTGGATCACTGTCAAGTTGGAAGGTGAACCCTCTTCTCATTGAGACCTTTCTGGCAGAGGGTCGAGGGTTTTCTTCAAGAATTTGATGGGATCCCCCCCCATCTCTTGTTGCCTTCTATCTTGGCAAGTGCCCCAGTCCCTGCTGCAGAGAAACACCCCCACAACAGATGCTCCCGCCACCATGTTTTACTGTATGTAGCTGATTAATCAATTATGTTGTGCTGTGGGGATTTAATTAAAGGTATACACCTTAGTGAAGCTGTATATTGGTGGGTGATTATCTACTGTAGGTGTTTGTCTCTTCCTAGAAACTTTGTTTCATGAGGCCTATTGTTCGGAGAGGCTGGTTCATTTGCTGGGTATGTTATTTAAATTTTATGTAGGACAACTGTCAGCTTGATTTGTAATATTTGAGCTTGGGTTTTTATTGCCTTCATCTGCCTTGACTGGAAAGCTAGTATAAACAGTTTTATTCCTTGCTGCATTGATGAAATAGCTTTAGTTTCCTGTGGACTATTGCAGTGGCCAGTAATACTCTGGGCTGAACTTGCTGTTACGGATGGTTACACTGAAGTCCTTGCAGATCTCCTCTGGGTGTGCACACCACTGGGTTGTTTTTCAGCTCTCCACTCTTGCTTCCCAGCACTGCTACTGTTTTGTCTCTACATTGGTTGCATATTATACTGAAAGCATGATTTTCCTCGTCAGTCTGTTTTTAGTTGACCTAATGGAGTGATGGTTTTTTCTCATATTATTCATTATATCATAATATTTAGTTTAATATTCTTTTTTCCTTAGTTGTTGGTTGGGTTTATATGAAGTCCCATTTGCAATTCTTTCTGTTTCAGATTTTTTTTCTTGTTTATTTGATGTGATTGTTTTTGCTTAAGGTATAATTATTTTCTCTTTTACAGAATTTTGACTGTATTTTTTGTGTTTGTGCATGCAGCCGTGCATTAGGCAGGGATTTTTTCTGTATGTATCTGTATGTTTATCTGTATGTTTTTCTTTGTTGTGGCATGGTAGGAGTTATTATTTGTTGTGAATATTTAGTGTGTATGTTTTATTCTGGTTATTTCGGGACTGTTTGCTTTTCTAAAGTGATTTTGTTGATTTCAATGTAATTCTTTGTCTTTTTTTTGCTGAACAAGAGCTGTTTTAGGCTACACAGGTGATGGCTGATTCCCACGTGTAGGAGTCCTTCATTGGTCCTTTAATGTTGAGCATTTGACATGGTGGTTGGATTAGTTGTGTTTGGGTGTGGTGTGTTCAGGGCCTCCCTCCTCCACTATTCCCTGCCATTGTGGTAAACCCGGTTTTGCTTCTGGCTTGGTTTTGCTTTCTTTTGCCCTCGGCCTGAAGGGCCTGTGGAGCGTTTCTTGCGGGGGACCTTGGCCAGTGTTTGGTTTTACTTGTTTTAATTGATGTTATAACTCCTGTTGTTGGGTGATCTTGACTCTAACATGAGTTAGAGTAATAAACTCATTGGGGGTTCTCCCAGGTAGCAAACTGTTTAGTTTCTTCAGTGCTCATGAAACGGTGTTCTTTGGAAGGTGACTTGGCCTCAGAATTTTCAATTAATGTTTTGGTAAAGCTCAGTAGAGAATTAAATTTGGCCTTTCTTGATTAGTGACTTTTTCTTGCAACCCTCCAAACAAGCCCCATTTCTGGAGCAGTGATATTGTTGTCACATCCATCCATCCATCCATCCATCCATCCATCCATCCATCCATCCATCCATCCATCCAATCCATCCATCCATCCATCCATCCATCCATCCATCCATCCATCCATCCATCCATCATCCATCCATCCATTAATTGGTATAGAAACATGTTAAATTTTGAAAAAAGAGTTTTCAGACTCATTTAATCATCCACTGAAATGCTCCTCAGGGAACTAAGAGTGTTGCTTCTATGGCGTTGGTCCAGAGAGACATTTTGGACACCTAAATACTGTCTGGTGTTGATAACACCAGGGTAATAATGACCATATTGTTATAGAGAGTTGTCTTCACAGTGATACTCACACTTTTGGACTATGATCAGGTTTGCTTTGGTGATTTTAGAAAATTATAATAGCAAATCTATTTGAAATTCCTTCTGACACCCAGCTCCGATCACCTGATGAATACTACAGGCTAACAGTTGGTTATATTTTCACACCACATTGCCAATGAGAAGATTTTGTCTGTACAGTTTTATTTACTCTATAAAGGATGTCAGATCCTATTAGGAAAATTATGACAAAAAACGAATATGTTCGATTTGTTTGTTTCAGTCTTACTGAACACGGAGAGTTCAAAATAGCTTGGAACTGCTGTCTTGGAACTGAAATTAAACTCCAAATAATTACAGTGCAACACTTCATGAATGAAATCAATGGCTCCTACAGTGCAGACAAATTGGATTCAGATAATAACTGGGAAGCATCAATGAGCCCCTGATGCTTCTCCTGTTAGAAATGAAGCAAGGACTCTTCTCTTCTCTTCTCTTCTCTTCTCTTCTCTTCTCTTCTCTTCTCTTTTCTTCTCTCCTGTACCTATCTATCTATCTATCTATCTATCTATCTATCTATCTATCTATCTATCTATCTATCTATCTATCTATCTATATATC
>JBBPDH010020043.1:0-10817 GCA_037974565.1 Clupeocharax schoutedeni
TCTTGCAAATGTTTAATATAGGATGAAATCCCTAAATCCCTAGATAAGGCCATCACCAAACCACTGCAGGTCAGTTCTGTAACTATCATACTATGTCTGGACCTGATATGTGCCATTTTACTGTGTGTGGGGGGGATTTGAAAAAATGACCTCGGTATTTGAAAAATCCTGGCTACAGGCCTGGTTTGGGCTGGAGAAACATTTCAGTGGGAGTTTCTACGACTCCAACAAATTTATCTTTAACTCTGGGAGAAACGTGAAGGAGATCCAGAACGGCACTATCAAGTTCTCTGGGTTCGGTTCTCATCGCACGGATAAAGAACGCAGAATATTCAACACTCAAACAAGACAATAAAAGAGCACACACTCATGGAATAGTGCCACCTAGTGAACATCAATGCAAAGTTCTACATCTTCACTTGCCAATATTTTGGGACGTAAAGGTTCAAACGTCTGAAAATTTGACATGATGCATCCCTACTGCATTCTTCAGACACGCACCAAATTTCATGGCGTTTCATCTGTAGGGGGCGCTGCAGGTGGCACATCTCAATATTTCAAGAAACTTGGAATTGGGTTCGTTTACACAGGCGAGCAGCTGCTCCGCTATAACGAGTAGGGATGCACCGATACAGATACCGGTACCGGTATCTGGTATCGGCCTCGATACCACATTTTCTAAAGTACTCGTACTCGTTAAAAGTCCCCCGATACCAGGGACCGATACCACGATCTGAGAAATGTCTATGTTTGAGCGGTTGCGTAAGGGCTTAATCACAGGCACCGAGTGCCCGCCCCCAGGCCCGCCCCCTGCAGCTCAGAGCGGGGAGAAGGAGAGGCGAGACATGTCAGCCGTGTGGAACTATTTCAAAGTGGATGAAGACGACAAAACAAAGGCGGACTGCAAATTGTGCTCAGCGAAATTGCCCAGAGGAGGCTCAAAAGGTTGCGCATTTAACACAAGTAATTTAATCAAGCACCTAAAATCGCAACACGACAACGAGTACAAAGAGTTTACCCACGCTTCTAAACCAACACAACCCACGCTGCAGCAAACTCCTACAAGACCAGAGAAAATGTCCAGAGACAATCCACATGCTGTGAAAATAACACCGGCAATTATCGAGTACATTGCATTGAGTGACCAGCCAGTGACACACATTATAGATGAAAACAGAAACAGGCTGCCTGCTGATAATGCAGAAAAGCTCCTTTTCTTAAAAAAAAACCCTGCCACTCACTTTTTCTAAATAGGCTCCATTAAGTGAGGCGTCTTAGACTTGATGTTAATACCTAATACCTACCTCAGTTGCACTGATTGGCTCAGTTCTATGTTGGTGGATGTTGTTAGTTTATTCAAATATTGTGCACTAAATAGGCAAGATGTTTATTAATGCCCCTTGTGTTGTCCAAAGCGGCAGAGTTTACAACAAACTGAAAAAAATACTTGAGCTGCACTGTCACTGTTTCAATTTTATAATTATTTATTCTGTAATATGTTGCATACAACATGCTTTTCATTTTAAATAAATGTTCTTAATTCCAAACAAGTTGTTTTGTTAAATTATATGACTAAAGCTGTTACCTGTAAATTTAAATCAATGTTTTTATTAAGTACTCGGTATCGGTATTGGTGAGTACTGAAATGCAAGTACTCGTACTCGTTTTCCAAAAAAGTGGTATCGGTGTATCCCTAATAACCGGCCAAAACTGTGGAGTGCTGTGGAGGTTATCACACATCCATCAGAAGCACTTCGCCATCAGGCGGAGAGGTCCTAACTCTCATATCCACACTCTAAACAAAGAGCCGCCCAAACAAACGCCCGTCAATAAACATCCAACATTAACGACCCCTAATGCGGTTCAGAGCTGCTGCTGCGGAGCCACTTAGAGCTGCATGCTGCGGCCGCTGATGGATTTGAGTTGAGGACGTAGAAATGTATCCGACTGCTGTAAACGCTCCTCTGTAATGGAGTTATGCAGCGCAAAGGGCCTGTTGTGCTGTCAACCAACCAGGAAACATCATCTTACCTGGAGCTCCTGGAACTGCAGTAGCTGCGGTTTATAATCGGGCCGCCGCTCCTGATTATACGAGTGATCGGCTCAACCGACTTATTTTATTTATTATAATAATATTTAAAAAAGCCAAACAAATGTACATTTCACTGAAGCAGATTTTCAGAGAAATAGTATTAAAGAACTTAATCTGATATTTTATATAAAACAAAACTCGACTATAACGCAATGGATTCATAAATAAACAGTGGATTTTATAACCCATTTGGAAACGCCACTATTTTGCACGATGTCCTTATTTGAGTCTTTTGTGCTGCAAATATAAATTGTCCATTTATGAAGTTTTGAAGGTTTTTTTAAATACAACATTTATTAAATGCTTTAGAACTATTTATTTCCTCACTGTGATCATGTAAAGATGCATGTGGGGAAAACAGAGAAGCGTGATGTTTATAACTGGGCGTGTCCAGGTCAGATTTCAGAGCAGTAAGTAAATTTAAAGCTCGAGATTTTAATGTGATTTTTCTAAATAACCGAGACGTTGTTTAAGTAAATAAGAGCTCCAGTCAGCCGCAAAAATGTCTCTGCGCCGCTCGCTGGGACCCAAAGGCCGGCAACACCGGCACTACCTCACCCCCTCTGCAGCAGAGGCTGTTTCCTAGCAACCGGCTCCGGCACCCTCATCACCATGGAAACAGACGAAGACTGTAGGAAAGATAGATGACCACGGATTATTCTGAAACGGCGCCGATATCGCAGAGGAGGACAAAAATGGCTATAAATAGGAAGAGCTGGAAAGTGGGCGTGTGATTCTTTCACCTTTTGCACTCCTTTATTTTCCCTCTCCTCCTTCCCCAGGCTGCTCTTCTCTGTCCTGCCACTGAGGCGCCTGATTAAAACGAGCAGTGAAGCTGTTTTTTTCAGTCTTCAACTGTATCCGCAAAACCGAGGGCCCAACACGCGAACCACCCCCCCCCAGCCCGCCCCGCCGGCTTCATTCACGTTTTATCTCTTGGACGTTGCTCAGTCTAGACTCCACAATCCTCTTACTTTCCTCAGACAAAACGAATGTTTACTGAATTTTGATGAAATGAATCCTGTATTCAGGTTAACAGATGTACTGACGTCTTGTTTGACATTTAAAAGAAGACAGAAGCTGTGGTGGTGCTGGTGGTGGTGCTGGTGGTGATGGTGCTGGTGGTAACTGCTATCACACATTATCGGCCGTATATGAAGTTATTACAGTATGAAAGCAGGGTGCTCTCACACTGGCTGCCCAGGTGGCGTGACTGGTGTGATCCACTGTGAGTCCAGAACCCAAACCTGACTGTCCCCTTTAACACACCCGGAGACAAAGCGAGACTCGGTCTACAGAGCAGCAGCGTCTGCTGGAAACTGGTTAAGACCAAAGAAAACAGAACTAACTGGAACCAACACCAAGACCCGAGTTCTCTGGAATCTCCTGGAAACGATCTGCATTATAACAGTGGAAGGGTAAACAGTGGAACCTGAGGCAGTGATGAATCCCGGGCTCTGATCTAAAGCTCTGTGGTGACAGCAGCCTCTCCTGTGGAGAACTGGAAAGGTCACTTCCCACCAGTGTTCGCCTCCCTCAAACCCTGCATCCCTCCATCCTCTCCTCCCTCCATCCCTCCATCTTGCTCTCCTGTGAGTGATCTGACGAGATGCAAACGTAGAGAACCTCTGCGTCTAAATGTGGCTCCACAGGAGGTCCCTCAGACGGCCGGGGGACACGAGGAGAGGACACCAGACCAGCACGGGTCCCTCACAGCCACCAGCCGTGGAACAGCGTGACCTCTCTGGGACGGAGAACACGATGACGCACAAACCGCATCACCTCAGAGAAACCAGGACGGAGGAGGAGGAGGAAGAGGAGGAGGAGGACTGAGCTCACTGTATCTGTGATCTGAGAGAAGCTACAGAACTGCGGTTCATCGTTCCTACTGGAGCACTTCTGCAGGTTTCCCAGCTTCCAGACCAACAAGCCCTGTGCAGGAAAGCTCTACAGCAGTGGTTCTCAACCTTGCAAGCTGGGCCCCCGCTAAGCTGGTGTCCCCCCGGGAGGATTATTTGTTTGTGTTATAATCGGTGCAAACTGGTAGCATTTGCATTTAATTTGCAGTTAGCGTTTTTTTTCCTCCCATCTGGTAGCCTACTCGCGCCCCCCTGCGAGAGTGTCCCCCAGTTGAGAACCACTGCTCTACAGCATGCAGGCCTGTGGTTCTGCAGAACAGAGGACTCTCCCACAGAGGAATCGTGTTTGGTCCTAAGTACGTATAGTTCTAGGAAACTAGTCAAGAAACCAGTCAGGAAGCTCAGAGGCCACCTTTAAAGAGTCCAGGACCAGGACCAGGACCAGGACCAGGACAGTCCAGTCCAAGTCAAGGCCGAATACATGTGAAGGTCAGAAGGATCAGGTCAGCCCTGATTTACTATAAGCGAAGCATTTCTCTCGGTTCTCTCGGACCGACACCACGGCTGCAGCTAGAAAGATGATGATGAAGGTGGAGCGCTCACTCGTGATTGGACGGCTAGATGTTTTCTATTGTTGGTATTTTATTGTCCGTGGTGACAGTAATGTTATCGCGGTCGGTCACCAAAGACAAACGTTAATAAAAAAGGGCCGATCTATCGAGACCAGCTAGAACACACTGAGAGTCCGAGACAACAGAGAAAATCCCCTCGAGACCGAACTCCAGCCCTACAGCGCTGCTATAGAGACACTCACGGATATCTGTGGATGTTGGAGTTTAGTAACAGCCAAATTAATTTAATTAAAGTTTCTCATTTTAAAGGAACCGCCTTGGATACTCAGGGCGTAAAGACACAACAATCAGAATCTTAGTGAACCAGGAGGGAACTCAACTCTAGCAGTTTGGCAATAATGGTGGATCAGTGATGGATTGTAACTAATCAATAAAGACTGTGATCAAGATCAAACTGGAAGTGTGTTTTTAAATAAAGTTTTGTTTGTGTTGTGTGTTCATGTTCTGTGTGTTTATAAAAATAGAGTGATCTCCCAAGTGGAGTTAAAGTGAAACGTCAGAAACACAGAGACTCCTCCCCATAATGCCTGGCCCCGCCCCCTACCTGCTTCCCGTCCACGGTGTAGAGCCTCTTGACGGCCCCCGTGTCCAGCTTGATGGCGTCGGTGATGTCGCTGAGGACCTGCTCGAAGGTGTGGGCCGTCTTTCTGTTGAGGAGGATCCGCGCCGCCTTGCGGGGCTTGACTCCGCTCCGGATGATGGTCACAAGTTTGGGCCGGATGAAGTCCTTGCTCTCCTTGGCATCGAGGGAGCTGGCCTTCGCGCTGGCCAGTGAGGGGGGGGCTCGCGAAGACGCGGCGGTCTTCATGTTGACTGACCAGTTCGGGTTGACGTTCTTCGTGTAATCCAGTTTCTTATAGGACTCTATCGATCCACACACATAGCTCTCACCTGCCGCACAAACACAGGTATGCAAATTAGTTTGGGGGCGGGACTGAGCGAGCTTACAAACTGTTTCTAGACATAATTCACTCCACATCCTTTTTCTAGCCTCTCTTTACCCCTCAGGATTAAACAGGCCGGTTTTGTTACTGTGCCTTTAAGACGTGTATGTAAATGAGCTCTGTTTTCACTGGCTGTCTCTGTTTTCACTGGCTGAGTGAAGGGGTGGGTTAAGCTTCTGAATGTATAGGACCGACCCTGGAGGAAGTGGATATACTTAAATATGCTGGATTTTGTGACATCACAAAATCACTCACCACCCCTGAATATGAACAAGTTGCTTAGTATTTCGCTGATCCAGATGTCGACACCAATACTGCTGATCAATACTGATTCATCAATACTCTTATTGATCCACTCATAAGAAAATAAAGGTCTCAGGAGCTCAGCAGGGAGTTTATGGAGGAGTTCTGGAGAAATAAGATCTAAACTGTGTCCTGAGTTTGTGTTTCTATAAGGAAGGCGGAGCGTCGCTATAAACATTCTGATCAACAGAGCGGCGTTCCGTCCTCCACTGATCCAATCCAGCATCCACTGCCTGGAAACGCAGCTGTGTGAGAAAGTATTGACACCCACAGCAGCCCCGTCTGAACAGGAGACTCTCCAGAGCTCAGCAGGAACCAGGACCGGTTTATATTTGTCATTAGCCCCTCCCCTGATTGACAGACACTTTAACGGTGGCTACGTACGCCAAACTCTTTACGTGAATAAACTGTAACTTTGTATACTTTCAGTCTTTCAAACCTGAGGCCGTCAGTAATAAAGCAGTAAAGCCGGTTTATGACCTGCTGCAGAGAGGAAGTCTGGGATGTGAGATGGGCTGGACCTCGAGACTCGAGAGGCCGTTTAGTCACGGTTAACCGTCCTGCCGAGACCACAATCCACCCTTCACTCACTCACAGTCGCCATGGCTACGAAAGAGGTTCGGGTCAGAACATGAACGGATGACTGGCCTAAATATTCCACTAAACTAAAAGGTTTAAATAATAAAAACGTATTGTTACTCACAAGTTTGACACAAACGAGACGAGTTAGTTAGATTATTACTGATATTATGGGAGGAAAATTAAGCAACACAAGCACATCTGTACAATCTGTCTGTCTGTCTACCGTTCTTCCTCCAGCCATCATCCATCCATCATCTACCTCTCCATCCACTCATCTGTCCATTCACCCATTTATCGATCCATTCAGCCATCCATCAATCATCTATCCGTCTATTATCCATCCTTCCCCACATATGTCCATTCAGCTCTCTGTCACCGTTTATCCATCCATCCATCCATCCATACATCCATCCATCCATCCATCCATACATCCATCCATCCATCCATCCATCCATCCAACCTTCCCTCCATCCATCCATCCAACCATCTGCCTCTCCCAGTTCTCTGTGGTGTTTGTCCCAGTGTGACCTGTCCAGGCTGGGTTCTGGAGGGACGCCTGGGGGGACGAGTGATGGTATGAAAGCTCAGGAAGGTCAGACAGAAGCTCACCCTCCTCCAGCTGCTCCAGGCTGGAGATCTTGGTGGCCCCGTCGATGGAGTAGATGGTGCGGACGCCCTGGGGCAGGTTGACGTTGTCGGAAAGGGTGCGGGTGAGGTCAGCCAGCAGGGCGTCGAAGGAGCGGAACCGGTCCTGGGAAATGGCGTAGACAATGCCTTTGAAGTACCGGTCCCCATTACGGTAGAACCGCACCTTCTTGGCTTTCTTCTCTGAGGTGAGGGCCTGCAGGGTGCGGGTGCGGTACAGGCTGCAGTGGGCGCTGTGTGTGGGGCTCGGCAGCCCGTTGGCCCGGGACGAACCGCGGCCCGACCTCTGAGCCTTGTCCCGCTCGTCAAAATGCTCCAGCTCCATCTGGACCCCCTGCTCGTCCTCCTGCAAGGACAGGGACAGGGGCGAACTGTTAAGAGCTCTCTAAACACTCCTCTTTTCTCTCTGGCGTTTAAATCTGTTTAATGCTGCTTTTATTTGCTCTCTTTCTTTTCCTCGTCAGTGAACAGCACTTTGGTCAGCTGAGTTGTTTTAAAGTGCTCTATAAATATATTAAAGTTAAAGGGTTTAAAGATCTCCATCTACATCTCCACCTGTTTCACTCAACATCTCCATCTACATCACTCAACGTCTCCATATACATCTACATCACTAAACGTCTCCATCTACATTTCCACCTGTGTCACTCAACATCTCCATCTACATCACTCAAGGTCTCCATCTACATCTCCACTTGTTTCACTCAACATCTCCATCTACATCACTCAACGTCTCCATCTACATCTGTTTCACTCAACATCTCCATCTACATCACTCAACGTCTCCATCTACATCTCCATCTACATCACTCAACGTCTCCATCTACATCTCCATCTACATCACTCAACGTCTCCATCTCCATCTACATCACTCAACATCTCTATCTCCATCTCCATCTACATCACTCAATGTCTCCATCTACATCTCCATCTAGATCACTCAATGTCTCCATTTGTTTCAATGTCTCATCTATGCCACACATCGACTGCAGGGAAATTCCAGGTGAGGAAGTCCACCTGCCCCACCCCCTCTCCCAGCCCCTATTCCAGGCCCCTCTGTCCTGTTCTTGTCCGAATCTTGCTCTGAGTTCTTCACCCCTCCAAGTACCCCCAAGCCCCCCCGGGTCCAGGAGATGCTCTGAACTGCACCTGCACTGCTGGACCTCGTGCACACACAGATAGACAGAGAGACGGACCGGATGCTGATAGGATGCTTACCCAGAGTAAGACTCAGGCTCGCGGTCCTCGCGCCAGTCGGCGGGGTGTCGGTGTCGTAGCGCGGGGGGGTCGGGATCATTCCCCGGACGGGTTCGGCTCGGACGGTCCGGACACGGGAGCACGCGGAGCCTTTGTGCCCTGCAGGAGGAGGAGGAGGGGGAGGGGAGGGGCTGCAGCTGCTGTCTCCCCTGTGAATCTAATTTGCATAGCCCCGCCCCCCGCCCAAAGTTTAAACAGCCCCCTCGCAATACTTCACTTCACCGGTAGAGGGAGACTCTACCGAGACCCCACAAGGATCCAGAAGGTTCAGCGGGGGTTCCAGCAGGGGCAGGCGTGTCTGAGCCCAGAAGGGTCTGTTTAGCTGGAGTTCAGGTGTTTGATGTTCTCAGAGGAGCTCCAGGAACAACAGAATTGTTTTCACTGGAGAAAAAAAGTCTATGAGAAGTGGGCGGGGTCAAAACCATAAAGGCTCCTCTGATTAAATGAAAACGGGAGGGTTTCAAAATAATAATAATAATATTAATATGTTTGGTGGAGCTGAATATGTTCTTGGTGCAGGTCGTGTCCATCATTCGGAGAGACCGGAACCTGGAAATATTTTTATTATTTTTATTAATAGTAGTATAATTATGTCACTCATTCGGAGAGACCGGAAGCGGGACATCTAATATTTTAAACATCAATTCACTCCTGTAAACTTGGGTAAAATTGTTTGTTTTTTACTTTTACTGCTGCTTACTGTTTTTGTCAATACCTGCTTCTGTTCAGTGTGTACAGACATACAAATACTTACAGATTTATATATATATATAGGGTTTATATGCTTCACACGTCTGTTCATAACTGTATAATCGTGTATTATCTGTACAGTAAACTCTACTCTGTTGTATAGATTTTTTTTTTGTTTTGTTTTGTTCTGTTTACTTTCTGCGGGACTAAAACTCTTTTCTGACGGATTTTACACTGACCACACGGGGCAGCCACAGACACACAAGCCGGATGGTTCCATGAATGAAAGAATACACAAATAAATAAACCCAAAACTACTCCAGTTTTACTCAGTAATGGTAAGAAAATAAAAGTCTACATTTAACCAACCAACCTGTATCATTATTATTATTATCATTATTATCATCATCATTATTATTATTATCATCATCATTATTATTATTATCATTATTATCATCATCATTATTATTATTATTATTATTATTATTATCATTATCATCATCATTATTATTATTATTATTATTATCATTATTATCATCATCATTATTATTATTATTATTATCATTATCATCATCATTATCATTATTATTATTATTATCATTATCATTATTATCATCATCATTATTATTATTATCATTATTATCATCATTATCATTATCATTATTATTATTATCATCATCATTATTATTATTATCATTATTATCATCATTATCATTATTATTATTATCATTATCATTATCATCATCATTATCATTATTATCATCATCATTATTATTATCATTATCATTTATTATCATTAGCAGTATGTGAGGACTGGAGTGACGCCACGGCCATGTGCTGCTGCGGCTCGTGCTGCAGAATCCCGGCGCACGCACGCTCTCACCTGGTCTCACACTGGTCGGTGCCAGGAAAACCAGCTGTAGACATTTGTGGGGCAGAAAGTTATGGGTTCGAATCCCAAGACTGCTAAGCACCACTGTGGTTCCCTCGAGTAAGGCACAGTCCCACAGACTGTTGTGTTCCCGGGCGCCCGCTGCTTCCTTTGGTGAGGTGAACGAGTGAAACGGCGTGTTCATGTATGACAGAATGGTCACTTTACACGAATAAATAGTAATAAAATATCAATAAACAGAGAACCACAACAATCTAAAGTCAAATTCCAACTTTTCTACGTTTCTTTAGATTTTAACCTTCATGATGACCCCAATAAAGCTGAACTCCCAAATCATTTAAAGGAGAAAAGCAATTTCTACTTTATTTTTTAGTATTAATTTGGGACCAAACACATACACACACACACACACACACACACACACACACACACACAAACAAACAAAAGGAAGATGCTGGAAGAGCACACTTCCACAAGAGGGCGCCACACATCAGGAAAAAAAATAGGTTTAAACTTTTGTCTTTAAAATCAAGTTTATTTATTTCATTACTACAGAACTTTAATTAGAATAAAAGTCATGTTGGATAAAATCCTTTTGATATATAATCTGTGGTTAAAACCCGGCGTTTGTACGTCGTTTACAGTGAGAACATTTAAAGGAGAGACGTCTGAGAAACACTATTAATAACGGTCCGAGGCTCCCTCCCGCCTCCAGGCTTCAGATCGGTCCAATCAGAGAGGAATCTGCACCTCAGAGCGTCTGAACCACAAACAGGGCAGAAGCGTTCCGGGGTTTGTTCTGCTCTGAGGCTCTTCAGCCCCGTTTGTGTGTTTAGTCTTCACATCAGTTTGGACCACAACCTTCAGAAGATCAGTGTCAGTCTAAAAGAGCTTTAAAACGAAGACCTGCCTGCACCAACA
>JBBPDH010020054.1:0-10816 GCA_037974565.1 Clupeocharax schoutedeni
TGCGCGGGGACGGTACCTTGCTCAGGGTAACTCAGTGGTGCCTAGTGGCCTTGGGGATCGAACCCGGACTTTCTGGTCGCAGGGCGGATGACTTAAGCACTAGGCCATCCAACTGCCCCTAATTGATGTTGCCACACACTAAAACAGTTAACAGTGAACTCTGAAAAAAATCTAAATTAATCATGTTGGTACATTGCACTTCATGCCATCACCTGCACATTAATTAATCTTAAAGCATTCTCGAAGCGACCCTATTGTGTAGGTTGATTTTAAAATTTTCAGGTCACTGATTGGTCAGCCAGTGTAAAGGTCTGTTAAGGACTGAACCGTGACTTAATTCCAGAATAGATCAAACATGGACTTCATCAAAGGCCCCCATGGTCACCACTGGGGTCACTGTTGAAGGTCTTTCAGAATGAAGTGGGTGGAGCAGGTGAAGGGTGGCTGTACCTGTAGCAGTTGTTGGTGAAGGGATTGTAGCTGGACAGAGCGAGGAGCACCCCGAAGCCGGGACCCAGAGAGAAGAAAATCTGAGCCGCAGCATCCACCCACACCTGCAGAGCACAATGAGTAAAGCATAAAAGATTTAGGCCTCAAAATCACCAAGACAGATTCCTGTATATGACATTAAAGTGATTTTACATCTGATCAGACAAGGGGGTCTTGGTTTCAGTTCAGCTGAATGTTGAACTAAAAGTGTTCTATTTAAAATGATTAGCATGGTAGGATATTTTCTGATTGTTCTGATTGTATCTAGTGGTCTGGATCATAAAGAACATTTACAGGAATGTTTGAATCCCTACTCTGGCCAATAGTCATGTTTCAGCAGTATATAAACTTAAACTTCACAGTAAGCTAAATGCTAGCTCAGTAGCAAGCATGTGGCTACCAGTGCTGGCCATTTGCCATCTTAACTTTTTTGTTTTTGTCTTGATTTGCAGTGAAAACCATCAAACTCTTGGTTTTCTCAAGGGTTATTAAAGGCTGGTATATTTTTACTCCCACTAATTTCAACACATTTAACCCTTCTTCTACTTGACCTCACTACTTTATTAGCTAGAGTGACATTTTTTAGATGAGCCTTTGAGACGAGATGAGCAAGTGCCAGCTTAAGTAATCGAACCAGAAATTTTAAATACTTCATTACACCAGTCGATTTGATGTATTCTAACTGGGTTTTGCCAGCAAACCCCTCTATCTGTCCGACACAACACAATTATTTTGCTCACCTAGCATG
The DNA here is from genome assembly GCA_037974565.1 of Clupeocharax schoutedeni. Classification (NCBI taxonomy): domain Eukaryota; kingdom Metazoa; phylum Chordata; class Actinopteri; order Characiformes; family Alestidae; genus Clupeocharax; species Clupeocharax schoutedeni. Next base: position 1,238 of record JBBPDH010020054.1, read on the forward strand.
CTAGGCTACACAACTAGCAACAACAAGAAATAAAGGATACTGAAAACCAAACGTATAGTCGGACAAAGCAGTTCTTATAAAAAGAAATTGTTTCTACATTTTGATCTTTTTTCCCCCAGCTATTTAACGTGAGGTTAACCAATCCCACAGTCGAGTGTTACAATATTAGTGTTGCACTATTGTTTGTTTTCTATTTTTTTTAAAGTTCTCTATTGTCTCTATTGTCTCTTCTGTTGCTCTGAGCATGCTGATGACAATTCTTGGGATAAAAAGTTCTGTGAAGAGAATATGGGCTAGTTTACTAGAATATTTTTTTATTGTGTGTAAGTAAATGCTAGGAAGGGCTAACAAACCAGCTAAAGTAGAAGTGGCTAAAGTAGAAGTGTTAGCACTGACAGTAGAGGTTTGGAAACTACACAGCCATACTAGTTAATGCTAATGTCCGGTCTATAGGGAGGTTATTTGTCTACGTTCCATTTTTCTCAGAAGTGGGAAGTTGGAGTTGGGAATTACATCACACCTGAGTTCCAGTAATAGAAAACTGGCTTTGCCACTTTTAGCAACACCAGTTGTAAACACATTATACTTTGCTTATGAATACCGCAGCAACACGTCCGGACTCTGGTCAACACTGTGTCCCAGACTGATTTAGTGGGACATTAATAAGACAGAAGTGCTAAAAACAGACTTTACTGCTTGTTTACATTTAGTACTGCTGATGCCGCCATCTTGGATTGTGAGGTTGGGGCTGGTGAGGTGTTTTGAACAGGGAAGTCGTAATTTCCCAGTTTATAGAGGGATATTTAAACTGGAACGCCTCCAGAAGTTGATTTAAAGTCTGAACAGCCTCACTAACCCCACCATTCATCCAAGGTGGCCGCATTAGCAGTAGCGTTATTAGTTTGAGTCATAAACCGACTTCATGGGGTGAAATTTTTAACACTACAACCTAAACATTTCAGACTTTCCTGTTCAAATGGAGAGTAAGTTTAAGATGAAGCTCATTTTTTTGTTTTTAGGGAAGTTGCTAGTATCATTGTAAGTTCAGCTGGTGATTTAATGAACATATTTCAAAATAACCAGGTGGTTGTTTTTGTGGTTTTTTGAACCAGTTTGCTGTTTTTCTCTATTTTTGGTCAGTGAGGTGACGAACTGAGAGCACATTAGATCTGAAGGGCAACAAGAGAGAGGTGTTTGTGTGTGTGTGTGTGTGTGTGTGTGTGTGTGTGAGTAAATGAGTGAGTGAGAGAGAGCGAGAGAGAGAGTAAGGGGGCCTTTCATAATGGAAAACAACTGCAAAACCAATTAAGCATCTGATTAGCCCCGCTGGCTTTATTCATCCGTGCCTCTCCAGCTCAAAACAGGACAAGCGACATCGCCGCCTAAATCTGACCTGAGAGCAGCGGAAGGCTTCCTCATTTTTAAAGAACTGACCATTTATCTAACGTATAACATATATAACACGGATAACATGTATACCATGTAGAAGTCTCTATTGAAACAGGTTTTCATATACTGACATGTTCCAGAGCATAAAATTCCATAAAAAGGTCCCATTTAGTACAGAACATCAATATTCACTTTACATCAGTGCTTGGGGTGTAAGAGTGAAGGTCCTTTAAGTTATTTTGATGTTATTTTGTGCGTGTGTGTGTGTGTGTGTGTGTGTGTGTGTGTGTGTGTGTGTGTGCACTCACGCTAGTCTCCTTGAGTTTTTCCCATTTTGGTTGCAGGTAGAACACCACCCCTCTCCAGGCTCCGGGCAGAGTCGCCCCCCGGATCAGAAGAATAAACAAAACCACATACGGCAGAGTGGCAGTCACCCAAACTACCTGAGACAGAGAGAGAGAGAGAGAGGGAGAGAGAGACAGACAGAGAGAGAGAGAGAGAGACAGAGAGAGCCACTGAGTGGAAGTAGAAGGTGGTGTTTCTGATAAAGTGTCCAGTGAGTGGAAGTAGAAGGTGGTGTTTCTAATAAAGAGTCACTTAAGTAAGTGTTTTTACCTTCCCTGACGTTTTGACTCCCTTCCACAGGCTGAAGTAGACGATGGTGAAGATGAGGAAGAGGCAGAGCATCAGCTGCCAGCGGATCACCCCCACGTTACCCAGACCGGACGATTCATGCAGTTCCAGAACATTCCTCCTGCCCGGAGGAGACCAACCCAAGAAAAACCTTCAGTTACTACAGTTACAGTCCCAAATAACTGAATCTGACTGAACTGTGGTGATATCTGAGCCTTTCCATGGTGGTCTAACTAAATACACTTGATTTGAATGGTCAGAGATTTATACCCCAACTATCTGAAGGAAAGGGTAAAATCTGTCTCTCTCTCTCACTTTCTCTATCTCTCTCCATCTCTTTCTCTGTCTCCCTCACTCTCCTTCTCTCTCTCTTTCTCTCTCCTTCTCTCTCTCCTCTCTCTCCTTCTCTCCTTCTCTCTCTCCTTCTCTCTCCTTCGCTCTCCTTCTCCCTCTCTCTCTCTCTCTTTCTATCTATCTCTCTCCACTTACATGCACTTACGTGTAAAACTCTTCGGCGGGCGAGCGGGAGTAGTTGGTCCAGGTGACGTTGTCTTTGCCAAAATAGTTGGTGCAGTTCTCCGTGTTCCAGCTGTTCTCGCAGCTGGTCCAGGGCAGGGTGCTGCTGAAGGAGGAGTAGAAGTAGAACAGCGCCCAGGCGATGATGGTGTTGTAGTAGAAGGACACGTAGAGAGCAATGATACAGATGGCAAAGCCAATTCCTGTAGAAAGCGAGGAAGAGGGACAAAAATTACACTTAAATGTTTGAGGAAACCTTTAAATTATCTGAAAAACAATCTGAAAAAGGTTATTGGAACAATTTGAGCTTTAAAACGATCAACTAAACTTATCATAAACAAACTTGGACCACCTTAACAAATATCTATTGTGTACTTTAAGCATATTTCGGGGATATTTTGATGGGCTATTTGAGTGACCATTGAAGTGTTTATTGCCAATGTTTAGCTCCAGTAAAGAGGCAAATTTTTGATCTAGGCTGATCGATTACATCAGGGAAAAAAATCTGTTAACATTTGCCCAACTGTTCTATGGCTTTAGCTGTCCAAAGCACATGTTGAAGCTTTCAATGAGGTCAGTGAGGTTCTGTTCTGGAGGAGTTAAGGACAGGTGTAAGGACAGCTTTACATTTTCTGCAAATTTCCTCCAGACATTAAAAAGGAACAGTTTCCTGATTTACTGACTTACTGTAAGCTGTGAAAGTGAACTAAACTAGTAATAAATCATCCACATCCACAAAAGTGCACCACCTGAACAAAGATCTGGATAAAGTTGAGCAAGCTTTACATTGTTTAAGTGCCAATTGTTTAAGTGTGTGCTGCCAATAATTAAAAAAATGTAGATGCAAAATCTGGACTCGAAACTAGTCTTGCCCATTTGACTACATCTGGGCTAATAGAAAACTGTTCTGTGACTTTTGGTGTCCAAACCACATGATGAAGTTCTTTTGCCACCAAAGCTGGCCAATGAGGTTCTGTTCTTGAGGAATTTGACATGATGAAGAGTAAAAACTCAATGCTTCTGAGTAACTGTGATGCAGTTGAGGTATACTCATCATAGTCCAAGCAGAAGTTTGTCTGTTACCTTTGAATATGGGGCAGATGTGTTTCCAGATGGAAATGGCACCGGTCCTGTGGAACTGGCCCAGAGCGAGCTCCATGTAGAAGAGAGGCACGCCCCCAAATATGGCCATGAGGACATAGGGGATGAGGAATGCACCTTGGAGAGAACAACCTTCAGTGAACTTCAGAACAACTGCAACACTGGAAGGTTCATAAACTTTTCTGGACAGTTCAGGACAGTTCTGTTCTCCAAGAGGAGCAAAAAAACGCCAATCCTATTGGACAAGTTTTAATCAGACAATCCAATAACATTTATGAGCATAAAACGTAATAACCAATAACGAGTCACTGCAAATTTGACAGCAAAGCAATGAAATATCATTATAAAATAATAACAAACTATTTCTGAAATAATACAACATTATGTTATAAATGTATCACACCTTCGTGCTTCCAACCAGTAAATGTGACCATACTGAAGAAATGGGAGCTGCTCCAAATCCATTACCATCATGGAAGTTCAACCAAAGCCCAGCAAGCTTTACTGACAATGTGTTCCTCATGAATTATTATCTACATAAGCCTTTCAACCCACAACAACATTCATCCTTATAAATAAATCCTTATTCCAACAGGTGTCGGTCATAATGAAGGTGGCTTTTGTCAATTCTGATGTTGTATCATAAACGTTTACTAAGGCTTACATCATTGTAAACTGGAGCTAAATTCTTTTGAGCAAACGTTTCTATATTTTCATATGAATAATGACTGTGATTGTAATGAATAATTATATGAATTATTGCAATATTAAACGAGAAACCAGAGGTCTTTATGCCAAAGATGCCATATCTTTATGTATTCATGCTATTACCTGGGATTTATTAATGGATGTATATAAAACAAATTCAAAAAAATAAATGAATAAATACACACTAATAATCAAATTAAAAATAAGATGGTAAAAGTGGGACTGGATTGTTTAGCTTTTCATCAACGAATTTAGTTCAAAAATATAATTGCACGTTTTTTAGCTGTGAATCTGCTATCTATATTTTTCTATGCTATTAAATAAAGTGCTTACAAACTATAAACACTTCAAGACTGAACAGATCAACCAAAGAGAGACATTTTTAAGCACCGCGGACAGCGCTCAGAGAACGATAAATGCAAAACCGGGACCACATTAAGGGTCAAATTATTTATAAAAATAATCATCCTTTTGTGTTATATATAACATAGTATATACGGTGAATTATATTTCCCTCGTGTTGTTTAAAGAGGCAGGAACATTGTGAAACGTTTATGCCACTTTAAATAAAATCAAATTTTATTTGATGAAATGTTATATTTTAACAGTTTATCTGAATTTTCTACAAGAATGTGAGCACAAACCCAGCTAGAAGGTCCTCTGAGACATTTTAATACAGTTCAAGTCCCATCACGGGTCCAGGAGAAGTGAGAAAAAGAACTCTCCAGAAAGTGGAAGTGGAGAAAGTTTTTCGGGTTTGGGTTTTTGAGTGAAGGTCTGGGGTGGGTGCACGGTGGTCCTGGACTCTTACCTCCCCCGTTCTGGTAGCAGATGTAGGGGAACCTCCAGACGTTCCCGAGATCCACGGCGAACCCAATCACCGACAGGAGAAAGTCGATTTTCTTGCTCCATTTGTCGCGGGAGTCAGTCTGGATGATGACGGGCACCGGGGCGCGCGCGGCCGGGGTCTCTTGGTGGGGCATCGCGACTGACTGGGCGCTTGGAGGGGAGGGGGAGGGAGCAGGGTGGCGGGGGGGCTCCAACTGAAAAGATCTTCTTTTTGGAGAGTTAAAAAAAAAGGTTTTAAAGGAGGTTCTGCTGGTCAGGCTGGACTGAACTGGACATCCTGCGGTGAGGAACCAGTGAGGTGAGGAGAACACACACACACACACACACACAAACACACACATATTCACACACGTACACACAAACACTCACACCTAACCTCCTCCCACCTGATCCCACCCTCCTACCAAAGGAGGCAGGTGCTGCATTTATTTTCCCAGGAAAAATACGGAATGAAACATTATCGCTAATAAATGTGTTAAATTACGAAATACTATGTTATTAAGCATTATTTCAGCAGTTTTTAATCCTAACAGTTACGGAATACATCTGGAAACCAATCCTGTTTTTTATTTATATTTTTATATAGTCTTTTTACATTTTTTTGTTTCTGTAACTCTCGAAAACTGGGATCAAAATGATCTTCACAGATTAATTTCACAGTAGAATAATTAATTTGATGCTTGTCTAGAAATAATTGTCCTGTAATAGCTTATAACTGGGGGAGAGGGGCATAATTAAATGGTCATCATTTTAGTAGAAATTGAATGAATTCAACGAATTCATTCCATTTTGTGAAGTTAAAATGTCATGTTTTACCATTAGGAGTAAATCAGAGCCAACAAAAGCATCATTCAGTAAAACACTTATGACTGAATGCCATTTGCTTCCTAAAGGGAACTGGTTTGATGGTTGCCTTTAGAAACAACTAGTTTCCTATAGAACACCTTTACATCCCATTAGAAACCAATCAAATGTGTTCAGAATCAGCCACAGTTCACCTGTTCCACCATTAGGATCCTTTATAGTGTGATATCAATCCATCAGGAGCCCATTACTAACCATTACACACCATTAAAAAGCTTTCAATAGTGCCTGTGGTCTTTCTCCGTCATTTGGGTAAGATTTGTGATATAGTTAATACTAAGTGCTTTCATTAGAGAGGTGTTGACCACGTCGCACAAATCCTGGTAGATTCACAGAAGAAAACTTCTACCTGTCATTAGGAATCACAACTATTTTGGAGAGTCCGTTTTATAAACTCTGGGTGTTTAATGAACTGATGCTTAATTTTAGAGCTAAGGGTTAAATTAAACCATATACTTTGCCAGGCTAAGACCCTAAACCTCAGTCCCACCTGTAGATCAAATGTAATGGTTTTGAAAAATTCAGAGTCTGCGCACCATCTCCAGGTCACCATACAGGACTCCATAACTGACCTTATTTCTAATTACCAAATCAGAATGATCCTGGAAGATGTGATAAATGGATTTCTTTTATTCTTCATTAAAATTTTAATTAAAGTTACCTGGCTGTCTAGATATCTAGACAGGGCTTCCTTTTACTTTCTAAAATGTTTTGTGTTCATTATGCACTGAAAAAAGGACTGTAGGTGTGCATACAGCTCTGTAAGTGTTTATCCAGCATGTGGATGTTTAGTTAGCACTTTACGTATTCATTTGGCAGTGTAGCTGTTTATTCAGCACTGTAGGTGTTAATTCAGCACTGTAGGTATTTATTCAGCACCGTAGGTGTTTATTCAGCACTGTAGGTGTTAATTCAGCACCATAGGTATTTATTCAGCACCGTAGGTGTTTATTCAGCACTGTAGGTGTTAATTCAGCAACATAGGTATTTATTCAGCACTGTAGGTGTTTATTCAGCACTGTAGGTGTTCATTTGGCACTGAAAGGCATTTGTTCAGCACTGTTAGTGTTTACTTTGCACGGCTGGTGTTTATTCAGCACTGTAGGTGCATATTCAGCACTATAATTATTCATTTAGCACTGTAGGTGTTTACTCAACACTGTAGGAGTTTACTCAGCATTTAAAGTGTTTATTCAGCACTGTATGCATTTTTTCCGCACCGTATGTGTTTATTCAGCATGTGGATGTTTAGTTAGCACTGTATGTATTCATTCAGCAGTGTAGCTGTTTATTCAGCACTGTAAGTGTTAATTCAGCATTGTAGGTGTTTATTCAGCACTGTATGTATTTATTCAGCACCATAGGTTTATATTCAGCACTGTAAGTATTTATTTAGCACTGTATGTGTTTATTCAGTGCTGTAGGTCCTTCCGATCCTTCCGGTATGGTGTGGCCACGTCCAGACGCTTTGCACAGACTCTGCTCTATTTTAGTTTTTTACTTATTTATTGCTATGTTCCAAAGTCAGTTGGTTTAATAGTCTATGATAGCAGAACGCTTCTCAACATTGGTAATAACTTTGCACATTTAATCTCAGACACTTTTAAACCCAAACCGTCATGGCCGGCTGAGATACTGTGCAGCTCGGACAACAACAAAGGATGCGACGCTCGCCCGAGGCGCAGAACAAAGAAGCGCTGGGGGACACGCGCTGGTGTCCAAAACAGGCTGAGACAGCAAGCGCACCGTGCACCACTGCCCAGTATCCTGCTGGCTAATGTACAGTCACTGAAGAACAAATTAGACTAGCTAAGAGCCAGAGATACTTTCCAGCGAGACACGAGGGATTGTAACATTCTGTGCTTCACTGAGACATGGCTGACCCCCACCGTGCCGGACCGTGCCGTTACTCCGTCGGACTCATTCTCAGTGTTCCGCATGGACAACATGGCAGAGTCTAACAAAAGCAAAGGTGGAGGAGTGTGTCTCATGGTCAACAAAAAGTGGTGCAACGCCAGGAGCATTTCCACTCCCTCCAGCGTCTGCTTGCCTCATTTGGAATACCTTAGCATTAAGTGTCGCCCTTTCTACCTGCCTTGCGAGTTCAGCTCGGTCATCACCACAGCATTCTACATCCCACCCCACGCGGACACAGGAATGGCTCTGTCTGAACTACATGATGCGCTGAGTGAGTTTCAAAACAAAGATCCAAACACAGCGCTCATAGTAGCAGGGGACTTTAATAGAGCAAACCTCAGACAAGTCATGCTGAACTTTCACCAACATATTACATGTCCGATGAGGGGAGACAGAATTTTGCTGTTGCTACACGCCATACAAGCAGGGCTACAAAGCTGTTTCACATCCAGCTTTTGGCAAATCAGATCACAACACCGTTTTCCTCATCCCTCAATATAAACAAACCATACGCAGAGAGGACCTGGTCATGAGGGAGGTGAAACGCTGGTCTGCCCAATCAGAAGCTACGCTACAGGACGCACTCGAAGACGTAGACTGGGACATGTTCAGAGCATGCGCAGACGACATCAGCGAGTTCGCAGAAGTGACTGTTAGCTTAGTTAACATCCTAGCAGATGAGATCATCCCTACAGTGAGAGTTAAGACGTTCCCAAACCAGAAACCGTGGGTGGACAGATCGATCCGCGTTGCGGTGAAAGCCAGGACCGCCACTCACAACGCGGGTCTCGCCACCAGCAATATGAGTGCCTACAAAGCGGCTTCATACGGCGTTCGGCGCATGGTGAGAGATGCCAAATGCCGGTATCGGGAGTGTGTGGAGTCTCACTTCCACCAGGGTGACACACGGAGTATGTGGCATGGACTACGCACCATCACGGATGTCATCAGTGAGGAACGAGAGATCAGCTTCGCGGTGTGTGACGTCCGAGTGGCGCTTAAGAGAGTGAACACCAGGAAAGTGGCGGGTCTGGACGGTCTCAGCGGCCGTATGCTGCGTTGCTGTGCTGACCAACTAGCAGGTGTGATCACTTCCATCTTTAACAAGTCCCTGGCAAAGTCCGTGGTCCCCACATGCTTCAAAAGAGCCACCGTCATCCCCGGACCCAAGAACAAAAAGCCCTCAGGCCAGAACGACTACCGAGCGGTTGCGCTGACTTCGGTGGTAATGAAGGTGTTTGAGAGTCTGTTGAAGAACATCATTTCCTCCTCCATCCCAAGCACCACAGACCACAGTTCACCTACCGACCCAACAGAACCACAGAGGACACCATCTCCCACGTCCTGCACACCACTCTCAGCCACGTGGACAAGAAACAGGGTAACTAACTGAGAATGCTGTTTATAGACTACAGCTTAGCGTTCAACACAATAGTGCCTAGTAGACTGTTCACAAAGCTGAGGGATCAAGGACTCAACAGCCATCTGTGTGCATAGGTGCTGGACTTTTTTGTAGACGGGGTGTTACAAACCCCTCAACATCAACGGAGCTCCAGTGGAGAGGGTCCTGTCCTTCAAATATCTCGGTGTCCACATCTCCTC
>JBBPDH010020101.1:0-10814 GCA_037974565.1 Clupeocharax schoutedeni
TTATTTCAATTTGTAAAGCTGCTTTGAGACAATGACCATTGTTAAAAGCGCTATATAAATAAAATTGAATTGAATTGAATTATCTGCTGTCATGTCGCTGGGCAAGATTATGGAACATTTCCTTGTCCATTACTTTGTAAATATATTTGGCCAGCCTTGAATAACAATTCAGGCCCCAAACTTCTGTACTGTTGAAAATAAATCCCGACCAAGTTAGGCGAAGTGATCAATGGAATTCTAAGCCTCCAACTGAAGAATGTGAGTAGGAAACAACATATTTTCTCAGGCTCTCTCCCTCTCTCTCTCTGTGAAACCCTCAGTCATGAGGAAGTGAAACAGAAAAAGGTCTTTCAGATATGCTTAATGAAGTTACTAAGAACTAGAACACAGAGTACAGAGAGATACATGCCACTGCAGCAGCCAAAGCTTTAGGTGTTTTACACACTCGAAGAAATCAGTACTGGCCTTGCAAGACTTTTGGAAACCTTGGGCTAGTGCAGGGAAATATAACAAAATATGTTGCAGTCAGTGGAGACAGAGAGGAGAAAGCTTTGTGCTGAATATCATCAACCATCCATCCATCCATTATCTACCCCTTATTCCTGCATTCAGGGTCGGGGGGAGGGGCTGTATCCTATCCCAGCTGCAATAAGCGAAGGCGGGGTACACCCTGGACAGTCGCCAGCAGTCACCTATTCCCCAAAGCATGCATGTTTTTGGTGGTGGGAGGAAAGCCACACGGTCACGGGGAGAACGTGCAAACTCCACACAAAAAGACCCGGCGCCCAACCCCGGAGTTGAACCCAGGACCTTCTCGCTGTGAGGCAACAGCGCTAACCCCTGCGCCACCGTGCCGCCCTGAATATAATCAAATCCCATTAATTCATATGCTATAGTCATTTATGGAACTGAATATGAAAAAAGTTGTAACAAGACAATGATTCAAAACCTCATTGTCGTTATTAAAATGAACTCAAAGCTGGATAATGGTATTGCCATAAATTTTACTGTCCCCAGATAAGCTATGTAGACAAGAAAGCCAATGAAAATTCTGAACCAGAAGCATTTTGCAAAAAAATAAATAACAGAAAAACATGGCCAAAAAATCTCCCATCAAGGGAAAAATATTGGCAATAAAGACTGATTCAAAATTACCAATGAGAAATGTTTGAAGGCTGTGAAGTACTGATTAAAGGGGTGCCAAAACGTATGAACATGGCAGATGTGTTCACTTAGAAAACAACCGATTAAACCTGCTGTGCCCAAACACTGTACTTATCTCCTAATTCAGTGAATAATCTCCACTCATCTAATAAAGTGGCCACTGACTGTATATGACGTATGACTCAAATATTCCTTTGGTTTTGTTTGGTCAGGTAGTTGCTAGGTTACATTCGTAATTGATTAAAAAGATTTATGAGCTTACATTGCACGAGCATGACCTCATGATTGCATGCACAAACAGATATAGACAGTTATGAAAGGTGCAGATTAGTGGAAGAGGTGGAGGTTTTTTTTTTACTTCACCTCAAGGAAGTCTAAAGAAGTGGCTTTTGTTTGCATTAGCTGTGATAAATATTTGCAAGAAAGGGATGTGAATCAGCTTACATCATGGAGCCAGATACAGCTAATCAAATTATGTATGCATACCAAGGCCTCCGTCAATCTACATTCTCTTCAGTAGTAAAATAATCACTGGTGTCATTGGAAAGCATTTTTCCACAATCGTTTATTTAAATATGAGGGAGAGTTTACTGAGGCCAAAGTCTCATTTACAGGAGGTTATACCCCATAAGCTATTTTAAAAAGTACAAAAATATACAATAGAAGACAACAATGAAAGACAGTTAGTGATTGTGCAGATGAAAATATCTGAACCTAAAAAGGATCATGGGTAATATTTGGCCTCTTACCCGTACTGAATTTAGAGTCTTCTGTTTTCACTGCCATCACAATTAGAAGACATCAACGAATGCAGTGCTTCTCGATTAGATGACAGATCATTAGTTAAGTAATTGTGACCGCCGTGGATTATCAAAGCCATGCTATTGTTTTTGAATGAGGGTTAGCAAGCAGTTCTACTGGACTGAACTACAGATTCACTCACTCAAGGCTAGACATCTCTACTTCTGAATCTTATGCCTTAGTCCTACCCTTCAATCATTCTCTTGAACGATGACGCCAGTGTTTTTTAACCTAATCTCTGTAGCCCACAGTCGTTTACCACAGACAAGTAGTGTCTATGTATTTTGAAAAGAACCATTTTTTTCTGGAATAAAGCAACTGCCCATAGGCTTTTATTATAAAAGAGTTTTACGTCAGTCAGGGATACTTGTCAAAACTTGTTAAAGCTTTTGTCCTTTGTTTAGCATGATGCAAATGCAGCAAGTGCAGATGAGGATAAAAAAGCTTAAGCATTCCCTTAGTTGCAGTGTGTGTGCGTGTGTGTGCGTGTGTGTGTGTGTACTTGTGCATCTGAATGTTAACTGTATGCCACAGGGAAGAAAAGCTGAGCTCCCACGCAAACGGTCCGTCGCCAAGATCCAACGCATCACTGAAATGCTGCTGAAAAATAAAGGCTATATGCCAGCAGGGATCCTGTACAACAGTGCATTAACATCCCTGCTGCCCCACAAACACACATTGATAGCAACCTCCTACCAGATAAACACACATTCCAACAACTAAACTTTTCAAGTATTGTTTGAGAGATAATATGGGCTTTTAAAAGCATAGATAGACTGAATAAGATAAGATAAACCTTTATTAATCCCACAAGAGGGAAATGTGCATTGCTACGCCAGAACGTGGACAGGAGAAAGGTAAGAGTGACATGGTGTTTGGATGTGTGTGTCTGTGTGTGTGTCTGCATGGTCAGCTGCAAGGTGTAGGTTGTAGAGTCTGACAGCAGCTAGAAGGAAAGACCTGTGGAATCTCTCCTTCCCACACCGTGGGTACAGCAGCCTGCCACAGGGTTACTGATAATTAAAAAACAACAACAAATGGTCCTAGCGCTAAAAATGAACATCATGTCAACAACATTCCATCAAATTCATCAAATTTAGCTCAAACCTTATTGAATTCTTAAAGAATTATTTGTAGTCATATGCAAGTGTCGTTAGTAATAGAGAATAGCTGGTGATTAGCCAGGAAGGTATTTGTGGTGATAACAGTAATCTTACCATAACCTGCAAGCACAATGGCCAACAAAGAAACACAATAAGCGTAAAAGCCTTGTTTCAAAGGGCTATAACTCCAAACGTTCACCACCATTCCTTTCAATCCATGTATGTAGCCACCCACATTCCCCTCTCACGTTTCCTTTTTCTCTTTAAAATAGGCAACACAATACATCTAATCAAGAACCTCTTATATTGTTCCATCACATATTTGTGAAGAAGGAAGTCACACTGGTCCTGAACACAGTATCCTGGGAAATAACAATAATGCAATCTTATGAAACTATATGGAATGTGACTAATGGACCCTGCCTGGAGCTGCATAAGCGAATACATGTGTGTATTGTCAGTCTAAACATATGTTACTGATGTTATCATGGGCTTTTTAATAAGCTATTCTGTTCCCATAGCGCACTGTGAGCATGTAGAGCAAATTTAGACCTTTTTTCTGGAGAGCTGATTTAGATCAGTGCTCCGTCTCAAGGGAAATTCCACACAAAAATGGGTCTTAACTGTTCTAGCTGTCTCCATTAGAATAAGAATAGCTCTTTTTCATGGAGCTCATTCAAAATCTACTTCACAGGCCTTACATAACCTGAGCCCAGAACCGAGACTCTGGATCAACACAAGCACAGAGACTGAAGGTGCATTAGGTTGGGTTTGTTTAGGCTCAGTCTAGCTTTGGCAGGCCTACAACAGAAATGTGCAATGGAATCATAACATACATTAGTAAGAAATTGATTCTTTAAAAACACTTTGCACTGCACCCCCTTTCGACTACTATAAACTCTGAAAAGCGTCTGAATTTAGGCTGAAGCCTAAAAGTGTACGTAACTCTTTGACTGTTATAGCGGGGCACATACAGGGAAGATAAGCATGGACCCTGCAGAAGGATGACAAGTCCCCCTTATTTAGGGCCACTGGTGGTCTAATGGTTAGGGTGTTGCCCATAAGCATTGTTCAGAGGGTTGTGGCTTCAAATCCCAGAGCTGCTAGTGGCACCACTGAGGTTTCTTTGAGCAAGGTATCGTCCCCGCACTCCAGGTGCACAGTGCACTGCTTCACTTGGTGAATGGGTTAAATTCAGAGAAAGAACTTCACATCATTCACACTGTGTGGTGTGTTCATGCGTGACTATAAGGGGCCACTTTACTTTATAATGCACTGAATCAACACTGAACAATCACAGAGTAAACACTGTTTCAACATTAAGCCCACATCAGTACTGACCTTAAATCAACAGCTTTTCAACTATCAGTGAGTCTTGTTCAATCAACATTGGATCAGTGTTCACACGGTTGATTTACAGTGTTGAATCAATGACCAGGACAACAAGCAAGATCAATGGAAACGTAACATCAGAGAGTCATGCCAATTCAACACCTCTGCTTGATATTAAGTCAACACAGTTTCAGTTCCAGTCTGATACCTGGGCAGTTTCATTAGTATAATCATTCATATTAGAAGATGAACATGGTGAAATAATATTTAGACACCATGCAGCTCGCTGCTGGAACAAACTGCCCACCAAACTGCACCAATTGTAGCTTTAAAAAGCTGATAAAACTGCTCCTCTGCTTTCTTCTCAACACTTCTATATCATGTTTCTCTTAATTACTTTCTTAATTACTTTCTATGTATTCTATTATTTCCCTTATTTCATTCTTATTTGTTTTATTTTGTGTTACATTTCTGTAAAGCACATTGAATGACCTTTAGTAGAAGAATCTTGGAACACAACTGCCAGTGTAGGACTAATGTCCATTTTGTCATTATGACTGGGTTTACTAAAATATAAGTGGAACAACCCACCATCCCTTGCCTCTACAAAAATGTGTAAAGTAATTAAATGGAAACCAGACATCTGAAGCCTTTAATGCTTAAAGCCTAACAGAAAGCTACTGTATGAAATGGCTCCAAATTTAGCTTTTGGCCTCAAAGATGTTTTTAACCTGGTCGTAGTGTCCTCAAAATATAAAAACTCAGAAGACACTCATCAGATGGATAGTAAATTAAATGACTATATAGTGCAATGCAATTTCATGTAAAACCACTTTGAATGACTCAATGACTGAATTCTGCAGAAATGTAGAAAACATTGGGACAATTCCTCTTTGATTGGCTTATACAGATGGGGCAATATGTGGTCAGAACTTGACTTAAGAGGAAATTACACCAGGCCTGGTGACAACAGCTTGGCGTGCTTTGCTAGTATACAGTCCAATGGCGCCTCAGTGTGGTTAATGAGGCTCCATGCATGTGAATGTTGCCCAGTCTGGCAGTGCAAACCTTATTTTGACAGGTTTGGTTGTTACTTATTACCAAATTGGAAATGTAATATTATTTAATAACTGAATGCCACGTCCCCATCTTTTCTAAGCAGCTATTCTAGGCTGATGTTCTTTGTTCATTAAGTTCAAACGTAATCTTCAGTTATCAGTCATTCTTAAATCTCGTTATCTTAGTTCTTGATATGTGACTGCTTTCCAGTATTATAACTCAATATGATCAAGACAGTAAAGCTTACTGATTTAATAAGAACAGACGTCCAGATGTTCTTCATTTCACCACATATAAAAAATCATGTCCAATGATCCACGAGTGGACGCACGTCTGCTCGGGCTCAAACTTACTTCCCGACGACCGCCAGTCATTTCTCGTAACACAGCATTCATGAGTTGCCCTCTCTTGAGTCTATTCCTGCATGATGACCTATTACCCAAATTCCTTTAGGACACCAACAGATGGCAGTAAACTCACTAAAGTCGCAGGCCTCACTCATGCATGGGCTCACGTCCCTGTTTCAGATTACATGTTGACTAGCACCATGACTACAATCTACTGTAATCATATACAGTCTGAATACCAAATGGACCAAACAGAGAACATGTACTGAGCCATTTATCCAGGGGGCAGTTTTAAACCCCACATGACTTGGCTGCTGTCCGTTGCACTTTGAGGATTTTGCTCTTGATTCAACTTGGCCCCTTAAAGAATTTGCCAAAACCTGTCATTTGTACAAAACAAGGCATATTTGCTCCAAAGTTTTTTTTTGCTTCGGTACTGGAGCTAAAAGGCTAATGTAGCTAACACTGGATGCTTATTTAGCACGGTGCAAACAGCATGCCTCAAACTATGTTGGGCAGTAAAGTTATATCACAGACCTGTTTAAATGTGATACACTTCCAATCTATAAACTGGACACTGCACACATTACATGGCTACAAACAGTAGCAGATATCTTGAAGCTTGAATTCTGTTTGTACCTTTATCCATGTTTATACATTGGTCAGACAGTGTTAGATACCACAGGTACCACAATCAGTGTCAGAACATTTTTGTTCCCTCCTGTTTCCTCTATTTCTGCTTACTTGTTCAACTAAATTGTTTCAGATCCTCACACAAAAAATGAGAAGAACATGAAAGACACAATTATTTAATTAAAGTGGCCCTTTGTAGTCATACATGAACGCACCACACCACACAATGTGAATGATGTGAAATTCTTTCTCTGCACTGGGATTCAGGCCCACAACCTGCTGATCAGACCACCACCAGCTGCTCCACCCACTCTTAGACTCCAAAATTATGATAATTTGTTAATAATCAGAATTTAGTTAAGCTGTGCAACACTTACATTGCTGTGGAAAAAGTAACTAGAATACAGTTATTTTGAGCATTAATTGTCATTTTAAGATTTTGACACAAAAATAGGCTCCAAGTCAGTCCAAAATCTTGTTAAATAGCCAAATGTCACTTGAGCCTAGATCACTGATCACTGGACATTCTCCTGCAAGACTGCAGGCAGAGAGCAGAATTCATTGCTCCTTCAGTCACAGTCGTCTAGGCCCCGCAGCAGCAACCCACATTATCACACTACCACCGCCTTGTTTGACTATATGACGTTCTTGCTGTAGAGTGCTGTGTTCCATTTTTGACTCATAGGTTCACAGAACATCATTTAAAAAAAATCTTTCTGCAAATGTGAGAAAACCTTTCATGTTCATTATGCAATGGCATTCGCCTTATAACTCTTTGATAGGGTTTTTCCCATTTTCTTTCTCATTGATGGACTCTGAGTGAGGGAGGCCTTTAGTTCTTCAGATTTTTATCTGGGTTCTTCTGAGACTTGGATGAGTCATTGCTGCGCACTAGGAGGAGTTATGGGAGGGTGGCCATTTCTAGGAAAATTTACCACTGTTCAATATTTCCTCCATTTGGCGGTGGAGTGTCCCAGAGTCCCAAAGCATTAGAAATGTTTTTGTAACTCTTTTCAGACACAACTTTGCTTTTCTGCTCTTCTCTTGTGGTTTCTTTCGATCGTTGCATGGTGTGTTGCGTGTTTCAGCCTACTTCCTAAAGATTCTCTTTAGGTGATATTTCGATGCATCAGGGCTGACATTAATCATGAATCTAGTGTAACCTGCCCCTAATATTTAAAAAATTTGATGAACTGAGGAACACAGGGATTGTACCCCTCAGTAAATTACATGATTATTCAGTATTTTGTGCTTACTCAGGCTGTCTTTCTCTTACAGATTGCTTGAAGATCTGCAACCATTTAGTAGGACAAAACCAATCAGGGTTCAAGCCAGTTTAAGGATAATTAGCAGCTCCATGGGGTTTAAAGCAAGCATGTGATGATGTGTGTCCCAGAAGTGAAGTTTCAGTACTGATCTCACATAGCTGCAGTCCTTCACTGGGTCCTCAGTCACAGTGTTAACACATCCCTACTAATCTTCCAAGGCTTTCCACTGACCTTTATCTTCGACCTCACCTTCCTCTTTCCTATTAAAAACACGGTGACAGATTCCTCACTTTGTGATCTCTTCACCCTCCCTGGCTCACATGACATGGCCATCTGTGTGCTATGGTGGTCTTTTTATGCAGAATCTTTATTTGCTATTTTTAACATCTTAACTTTTGTTGACTTTGCAGGCTATCTTTGTAGTGTAAGCGATACAGGTTCGACTGATTAAATGTACTTAGCCTGATTTATTACAATAATTAGTTATTATCATTTGCATGCACTACGCAATTGACTTTATTATGTACCCACATTTTGTTCCAACATAAACAAATGGCATAAACAAAAGTATATCAAACAAAAGTATAAAAAGATTTTTTATTCTTTAGTAACTTTTCATCAAAGTCAAAACTGCATCTGCATACAGAATGTGGAATATGTGAAATATGAACATTTAGCTTAAATTGTGAGAGAAAAAGAATGATTATGGTGTACTTCTGCTATAGAAATGTCAATTTCTGTAGCAAATTCATAAGGCTGCGTGAAATCATAGCATATTTAGGAACATCAACAACGTGAGCCCGTACACCATCGACAGGACCACCACTGACATCGTCCTAAGAAGGAACCATATGGCCATTGCTATAGAGTTCCATTTCAAAGGAACTCTGACATTGTGAATACCAATATGTGGAGATAAGGAAACTATTACTATACTGTAATGCCTTATCATGTCACGTAGTTAAACTCAACTGGAGTCACTTGTTTGCCTTTTTACTTATAGAATAATGGAGCTTGAAGCTGAGGGGGCATGTGTTCATGTATGTTGATGAAGCAGGCTTCAATCTCGGTGAATGGAAGGAACCTCATCCCTACAGGGCTCCTATTACACTTCCAGGACAGAAAGGTGCCAACATACCATGTGTGCTGCCATCTCCAATGCTGGTGTCCTATGCCATATCACCACTATTGACCCATACAACACAGAGTGGCTTACAACATTCCTGAATGCACTTCATGATAGACTGATGCCACCTGAAGAGAGGGGGCTGTTGAGGTCTGTCATACCACTGAGTTCTTGAGTACTTGGAGGTGAAAGGTTTTTCATCACTGTCCCTATGAGCAGATGTCCTTGCTGAATGCAATGACCGCTGTTGCCTAAAAAATAGGGGCAAAGGAATGTCAAGGTTGGACAAGGCATGCAAGAAGATTTTTCCCTCTGCAAGAGAGGATATTGAATGTGATAAGGATGAGGCCATGTGCCCCCATCATTAAGAGAGGAGACTGAGTATCCATATTTTAATTTAGTTTTCTTACAATAATTTCTTATATTCTCATAGACATAGAATTAATACAATTTGCATTAAAGCATTGATGATTCTGGATCCAGTTCTTTGCAAGAAGGCCGGGGCAGCGGTAGCCTAGTGGTTAAGGCATTCGCCCCATGAATGGAAAGTTCGATTCCCAAGACCGCTAGGCACCTCTGAGGTACCCTGAGCAAGGTACCGTCCCCACACACTGCTCCCCGGGCGCCGTGTTCCTGCTTCACTTGGAGAATAGGTTAAATGCAGAGAAAGAATTTCCTGCTGTTCACACTGTGTGCTGTGGTGTGTTCACGTATGACAGAATGATCACTTTCACAATTTGACACATACTATGTAGAAAGACAACAAAGGGCATTGGCATGAAAGCTAATAGATTACAATGACAAGCAATGGTGCACCGATTCACACTGAGTGCTGTATTTTGTATTTTGTCGTTTGTAACGATTGATTGATCAAACATTACAGTTTGTGATGACTGATACATGTTTGCAGGTTGTGTTGTTTGAGGAAAAATTTGCTTTTGTTGCATATTTTGACTCATAAAACCTTTTGCAAACAAAATGAGTGCCGCTGTTTAGGCCTGTGTGTTAACTTCTTTGATATTGTGGAGTTTGAGTTGTCTGCTGCATCAAAGCAACCAAGAAAAAATGTAATACGGAGCCCACACCTCCTCTGAAACTCCTTTGAAAGATTCTGGAGTATTTCTGTTAGAATGTGATGCGAAGTCTCTGGGTCCTTTCTGGGCAGAGTTTGCACCTGCACCACCTGTACTGGCGTGTGTGTTTAGTACTCGTGGGATTGGTACTCGTGTCAGAGATTTTGACCAATACCTTCCAGCAATAATGACTGCGCACTGTTTCTACCTTATAGTGTTTGTGTGTGTGTGTGTGTGTGTGTGTGTGTGTGTGTGTGTGTGTGTGTATGTTTTAGGAATGGGTTAAATGTAGAGCTGCATTTCACTGTTCACTGTGAAGTGTGTATGTGTCTCTGTGTGTGAGTGGGTGTTTGGATGTGTTAAACTCAGCCCTGCATTTCACTGTTCACTGCTAAGTTTGTGTGTGTGTGTGTGTGTGTGTGTGTGTGTGTGTGTGTGTGTGTGTGTGTGTGTGTGTGTGAACACAGAAACATATCTATCTCTACAAATGCGTTATTGTCAGGTCAGACATGTTTCCCAAATGATGCAAATTCATCCCAGTGGTGTTCATTTTGCTTATGGTCAGCCTGCACTGAGCTTATCAACCATGTTTTTATGGTGCTTGTGTTGTGTCTGAATGCACAGACAGGGTAGAAGTGGAAAGTTCTTTGCCTAGAGTGTTGCTACAAAATTAGTTTTGTCTAAAATGAGGGCCCAACCCCTGAAAAATAACCCTAGATCACAATCCCTCTTCCTTCAAACTTTTCTTGATGACAGATCTGTTGTTGCTTCTTGACAAGTTCATTTTACAACACTTACACTTGGTTGTGTCAGAAATTGTACAAGTGAAGTAAAAGTGACCATTTGTCATACGTGAACACACCACAGCACACAGTGTGAACAGCACGAAATTCTTCCTCTGCATTTAA
>JBBPDH010020112.1:0-10814 GCA_037974565.1 Clupeocharax schoutedeni
CTTTAGGTTCCTTTAGATTATACCCTGTTATTGGTTATAGTACCAGACTTTAGGTTCCTTTAGATTATACCCTGTTATTGGTTATAGTACCAGACTTTAGGTTCCTTTAGATTATACCCTGTTATTGGTTATAGTACCAGACTTTAGGTTCCTTTAGATTATACCCTGTTATTGGTTATAGTACCAGACTTTAGGTTCCTTTAGATTATACCCTGTTATTGGTTATAGTACCAGACTTTAGGTTCCTTTAGATTATACCCTGTTATTGGTTATAGCACCAGCCTTTAGGTTCCTTTAGGTTATACCTTGTTATTGGTTATAGCACCAGCCTTTAGGTTCCTTTAGGTTATACCTTGTTATTGGTTATAGCACCAGCCTTTAGGTTCCTTTAGGCTATACCTTGTTATTGGTTATAGTACCAGACTTTAGGTTCCTTTATTAAATATTTTAATCTACTGACAGAACTAATGTATATATGTGCTCTGTCTTACTGTGCAATCTCACTGCATATTGTGTACAGTGACAACAAAGGCATCTTATCTTAGTTACTGCCTAATTAGTGTGTAACATTAATGATGAGTTAGCACTATTACAAAGAATTTACATGATATAGGGCCAAACTATTAGGGTTTAACAGGCCACTCACTACTGTTTTTCTCGTTTTCCTTTCTTCTTCTTGTTTCTTTCAATTACCCAACTTCTCCATAGCCTTTGCATGTCTCTCTCTCTCTCTCTTATTTATTCTTTCTCCCTCTGTTTATTTCTCTCTCTTTCTCTCTATATATATATATATATTTATATACCCTATTTATTTTTCTAACTTTTTGTGTTCTCTCTGTATCTCTCGTATCTGTCTCGTATTTCTCTCTCTCTGCATTACATTTTCTCTCTCCATGTCTGTCTTGCTCTCTCTCTCTCTCTCTCTCTCTCTCTCTCTCTCTCTCTCTCTCTCAGTTATTATAACTCACAGGCAAGGAGCTGTATTCGCTCTCGTCTCCTGAAGGTCTTTACCTCACACCTCCTCTAACACTTTCTATCTGTCCATCCTCCAGTGGATTTAGTCAATGGGATTCCACCTTGAGTCGTTTATTAACTCACTCTCACTCTCTCCACTATCTACTATGTTCTGAACCTTTCTGCCAGATTTGATACCCCTGTGAGAGAGGATGACAGGCCACTCGACCCGAACTGAAACGGTGACCAGAAGAGGGCGCTGTCTGTCTCAACAATAAAGAAATAATTCAGCACTGCCACTGGCTACATACACTCTTGGACATGGACATACATACATACATATATATATATATATATATATATAGTTATTATATTTAGTAATATATTAATATTACTGTTCATAAAAAATGCCCGGTGCAAAAATGCCACAAGCATAAAACGTGCCATGTGAAAAATGTATGCCCATTTTCCAATATATTAACCTCAGCAAATAAGCAATAATCCCCAAAGGAAATCCATGGCTTCACACAGTTGAGGCATAACTGGATCGCTCTCTCTGGATGGGTAGGGTGGGCAGGATGCGCCAATCACATGCAAGCCACCACAGGCCTCTGTTACCAGATTTAACAGAATTGGCAGCCAGTGTCCTCCTCCAATAACATGACATTTTCCAATCAAAATCACAATCAGAACCCTTTACTGATCCTGGAGGAATTCGCTTATGCTACAAGTGCACATATAGCCAAATAATAGTCAAAATGAAACCATACAGAAATAAGACTCTCCAGAGTACACTGTGATATGTACACACCAGTGACGTTAGAGGCAGTGGGAAAACATGGGGTAACTGTGATTCAGGCAAAGCAGGTGCTAGCCTTTACCCTCCCAGTGTAGGTGGTACTGCATGACTGAGGGAGATGATTAATTGGGCAGAAAATCAGACACCAATAAAAAACTAGACACTACTACCAGAATGAGATGTTTTGGAGTAGACTCCACTTAACCCAAAGTTGTCCATGTCCAAGAGGGGTATAAAGACCCCCTGGTTCTTGACTATGCAGCAGTAAACTCATGGATTTAACAAAAATAAATAAACCTGACAGAAGAGACGACGGGGAGCAAGAAAACAGACTCCAAAACTGCTGTTATTTATTTATTTATTTTATTTATTATTTTATTAGTGCTGGGCCGTTAACTATGTAAACGGCGCGAGATTCTTATCGCGCGAAAAAAAAAAACTCTCATTCACTCCACACTCGAAAACAAAGGACATAAACAGGCTTAGAAAACACGCTCCGAGTGTCTCTGTCAGCGTGTCTTCCTCATTTCGACCGGTTAGTGGTGAGAGAGCAGACACACCCTTCACATTAAAACGTTGATTTACATTTTTTGTGCCAAATAATTAATGTGGGTGAATAATTCCTGCAGCCCCAAAGCCTGGCATGACTGGTCCCCAGGACAAATAAGTTTGAGTAACGCTGGTCTATATTACGCAAGCTATGAGGACTTTTCCGGTTCGCGCACGTTTTAAACCTGTCTCGGTGTCTCCGTCGGGGGAGGGGGGGGATTTAATTACGATTTCATTATTTTTCCTAAAAATAAAAATTAGAGGTGGGCATCGATTCATTTTTACTGCCATTCATCTCATTGTAATCAATGTAAAAAAAATTGTTAAAATTTTAGGAAAAATAATGAAATTGTAATTAAACCAAAGAAAAGGACAGCCTTTCCAGAAGTTTGTCTGACGAAGTATGTTCAGCTCAACCCTTCGTTCCCCTTTTTTTCGTTCTCATTATTAACCTTTTGCGCCCTCAGTTGACGGAAATCCGCCATAGCGACGGAGAACTTTAATCCATGTAAACTGCACTCTCTGGTTCCTTTGCAGTGAGTCGACGCGATTTCATGACCCAGAGCTAATGATCCAACATCAGGACATCACTAATGCTCTCATTACATCACTCTATTAGGATACACACGCAACTACAAGCACAAAAGACATCCACTTGAATAGCGTCTCAGAGTTAGGATTTTTATATTGTCTGTAGACTGAACTGCTGCTGATCATTTGCATATGTAAAGCACACAGTTACATTCCAGTATTCTGTTTGTTTTCCACTTCGCTGCTGATGCAACATTTGCACAATTTCTGGATGTTAGAAATACACTTTGTACTAAATTTCACATTTGTAGAGTCTATATTTGTATTTTATTTAGATACAAGTATTGTATGTGCCTTTCTGTACACTGTATAATCGAGAGCCATGGCGTCTCGTCTCACTGTATACATGTATATAGCTGAGACGACAAATCAAATCCTCACATTTCCAACAGTGTAGAAGTTATAGAAGAGTGCAGGCTGTAACGCTGACAAACACTTCCCCTATTATCACCACAGATGTCTTGGTATGCTCATAAAATTACAACACAATATGATAAAATACCAACATTCCT
Organism: Clupeocharax schoutedeni; assembly: GCA_037974565.1. Taxonomy (NCBI): domain Eukaryota; kingdom Metazoa; phylum Chordata; class Actinopteri; order Characiformes; family Alestidae; genus Clupeocharax; species Clupeocharax schoutedeni. The sequence goes on from JBBPDH010020112.1 coordinate 3,406, forward strand.
GAACAGCCCAACATGTTCAGTCAGTCAAAAGTTGGACTACTTCACATTTGAGCACATTAGTGGCTATTAAATCATTGACAGTAAGTAAAAAGGAAAGGCCAAAAGAGACACACAGGATGCACCTGCATAATCAGAGGTTAATGTGTGTTAATGGGTGTTGCTGCCCTCTGCCCCGGCTGAGCAGTTTTGCCAGACCCCCCCGTCCTCTTAAGTTAACAGCCTTGCTCTTTTGATTCATACTGTCCCTCGTTCCTCTCCCCCTCATTCTTTGTACACCAGCGGTGAAAGATATGCACACTAATGCCTGTGCAAGCTTTTTAATCAAAGGGCATTCTGGCAATTGCTGAGAGTGGCTGAAACCTGCCAGCCTGGACAGCTAGAGAGCGAGAAACACAAATCTGACTCTGCTCAGAATAATAGGACATTAGGATTCGTGATTTCACTCTTCTGAGGCTGAATCGTCTGCATCAATTCATCCTTAATTACTCGGCAAATGAGGCACTTGTCTTAATGGGTTGCTCTGTCCTCGACGTAACATCTGAGGCTCTCTATTTCCACTTTCTGCTTCTGCGCTGTCGTTTCAGCTTACTGGATAATGACCGCTTTTACTTTGCAATGCGTGAGGTGTAGAGGCGGACAGAGGAGACATATAATGGAGATTAAGAGCGCCGTCATCACAGATTTCAACAGAGGCTCCCAAAATGATATTAATTAGCATGGCTGTGAAAACGAACGTGAAAAGCGGCCAAACAGCGGCTCGGCACAAGAGATGCGCGGCGTTGAAGCCATGGAGCTCCATTCAGCTGGCCACTAATCCGGTGCCCTGAGGGCCTAATTAATTCTGCAGCACTCGAAACACACACAGCTTTATAGCATTTAGCATTTAGCATCACACAACGAGGGCAGGAGACAGTTCGATGGGGACGAGTTACGTTTATTTATAGATCTGAGAGTGGAGAAACGAGAGAGCGAGAAAGAGAAAGAGAGAGCAAGACGTAGAATGAGAGGGATGAGGGGGAAAGGGACAGAGAAACCGAGAAAGGAAGAGGAAGAGAGAAAAAGGGAGCTAGAGGTAGAAAGCAGAGAGACTCAGTGACTAAGTGAGTGTGAAAGAAATGTGAGACAGTAACACAGAGAGGGCTTCTCACCATGCTTCTTTCTGTTCAAAGTTCAAAGCCCGTTCGTGGCAAGCTGGAAAAAAGCTTTGCCACGATCGAGGCTCGACCTGCTCTGCTGTGGTGTGGGGGGAGGCAGTAAACCAAGACCGTACTGATGGGGTGACACAGCGAAATGCTTCTTACAGGAGATTGGCTCAAAAAGGGAAACGGGAGACCAGATGTGTGTGTCTAACTGAAAATGTGCTGCATTCATTAATGGGCTAAACAGAATGCCCTAATAACGGGTGACAGAACACCTAGATTCTAAGAGTAGCGGAGGTCTGGATCAGAGCAAGGAGAAATGGTCTGGATTGAACGGACAAAAGGGAAAAGACCATATTTAAGAGACAATAAAGGGAAGAACACCTAAACTTGGAAAAGCCACAGGGCGTCCTGAAGCGCCTGAAGAAATAAAGGGGAGCAGAGTCCTCCACGGCTGCAGCTGCACCCACCCACACCCACACAGTACAGCACCACACCCACCCGTTCGCCCGTGGTCATATCCGCACCCGCCCGGGCCCGTTAACATTACGCCCGTACACGTGATAAATTATACAAATTAAAAGCATTCTACTGAAGCATACGGCAGGACTGGCCTCCCAGAAGGCTTTGCGTCTGGAGTAAGTGGCCGTTTGGCCAGTTTTCTGTGTTTTTGGGGAACATTAGAGGAGGGGTAATGTAATATGTCATGTATTAGAGATTATTTATGGTGAAAGTGTGTGTGTTAGTTGTGTTAAATAGTGTATGTGAGCCCTTCTCATCAGTCACCCTCCTCCAGAGTCTCGGCTTCATTGTTGGACCTGGGCATGCCAGTGGGGGCGCTGTACTCTCTGAAGTACAACGTCTTTTTCTAAGCTGTTAGCTTAGAGAATTGGCCTGAAGAACAGTCTGTCCATATTTTTAACCTTTCATAATGTTATTAAACGTTCACACCCTTCCCACACCTCCGTCCCAGCCCACCTCTATGCTCAGAAAAAGAATACAATGGAAAATGCCAGAAATGTTCAAAGCTCAGCATGGACAGGTATGTCTCTACCATGACTCCTTCTATTGATGAGCAAGTCTTGGTTTGTTGTGAGCAGCACCTGTCTGATCCAATGAGAGACAAACTGCCAAAATATATGTTAATCACAGATAAGGACGTGTCTTAGCTGTGGTCTCCCAGAGGTCTTCACCTCACACCAAGTCAGTTTACTCCTCGAACATCTTTCCATCCTCCAGCCAACTTTTTTGTCCCGCCTTGTACTGCTTGTACACACAAATAAGCTGCCCTGTTCTAATAAGCTGCCGGGAACCTACCTACCTGTAACTGTGACAGCGTGGATAAAAACTAGTGCTGGGCCGTTAACGCGAGACCCTTATCGCGCGATAAAAAAAACATCGCCGTTAATCTAAGTTGGGTTGGGAGCTGGATCTGTACTACACAAGCTATGATGACTTTCACCTTGATATTTTAGCGTTGATTTACTCTCTCTCTCTCTCTGTCTCTCTCGTTCGTGACTTTTCCGGATCGCGCCCGTTTAAACCTGTCTCGCTCTCTCTGTCACTCTCTCTCTCGCTCGCTCTGTCCCTCTTTCTCTCTCGTTCATGACTTTTCTCTCACTCTCTCTGTCTCTGACTCTCTCTCGCTCTCTCTCCCTTTCTCTGTCTCTCTCTCTCGCTCTCTCTCCCTTTCTCTGTCTCTCTCTCTCTCGCTCTCTCTGTATCTCTTTCTTTCTGTCTCTCTCTCGCGCTCACTGTATCTCTCTCTCTCTCTCTTACTCTCTCTGTCTCTCTCTCTCGTTCCTGACTTTTCCGTATTTAAACCTCAGGTTTATATTTACATGTTCTTTAAGGGTAATGTATTAAACTGAGTTCAGAATTAAATTAAAGAGATCTGGGAGAACATTTGGAGGCACATTTATGGTTTACACCACAAAAACAGGCATTGGGATTATTTTTGGGGTGGCATTTTAATCTAGATTAATCTCAAGATTACAATGAGATTAAACAAGATTTAAAAAATTAATCTATGCCCAGGTCTAATAAAAACACTTAATAAACTTTTCCAGTGGACAGTTTGATTCTCGATTCCTACCCTAATTTAAGCGAACACACCACAGCACACAGTGTGAACAGCACGAAATTAAACCTATTTAACCCATTCACCAAGTGAAGCAGGAACACGGTGCCGGGGAGCAGTGTGTGGGACGGTACCTTGCTCAGAGGTGGCTCAGAGGTGGCTCATTGCAATCATGGTGGTATTGGCAGATAGAAGCTTAAACAAATTATCAGCATCAAATAGATTTTTGAATCTATACTATATAAGGGTTTATGAATCAGCATCAACAGATACGACCATGAAACTCTCAACGCTGCTCTTTTTCAGAGGACCAAGTAATTGGATATTACAAAGGAACAGAAATTCTATCAAAATATGAATGAATGCAATTGGAAATAGATGCTTCAAGTGAAACCCTGCAAAGATGCTATAATCTTATAAGGAAGAAGTGGCTAAAAAAGATAAGAGGATAATTCAGATTGATCTCCGTGTTACAAAAGGGCGCAGAAGCTAATATCCTTTGACACGTCGGAGACTGAACTACAATCCTTTTTGTATCCATATCAGTTAAACTCCTAAGATAATAATCAGATTGTGCTTTCAGATCACATACAATGTATTCCAGAGGCTCAGAGGTGCCTTGCCGAGACAGTAACTCATGTTTGATTCCCTTTCTGAGTGGACTGGAGCCCCTCAATCGATACACCCAGACCCTCGCTTTCTATATGGAGCGCATCTATCAGGGGGTGAGCAGTACTGCATGGTGTGAGTAAGACACCAGCTCAAATAAATGTACGTCAAGAAAGCCCTGCTCATCCTGAAATAAACCTAAAACTATCTTTTGGGGTAAACTTCTATTTTGCGAGAACAGACCGCATGTGGACTGGTCCTACTATGAGTGAAGGAGGGGAGGGAACTTAAAGCAGGGCCAGTTTGGGAGAAGCCAGGCTTCCTATTCTTTTCATTATGGAAAAAATGATGAAAACCACTAGGGGGCACAGTCGAGTGAGTTGGACTAAAAGGTACTCGAAATGAAATAATTTTATAGTCTAAAGAGGAAGAAGGTTCTACAGAACAATATAAATTAAAGGAATATATGAACACTACTGTTCTGTGCTGATTGGTTGGTGAGCTGAGCACCTAATAAGAAAATCCTTTAGTAGTCTGCGTTAGAAATCTGCATTGTTACTCGATGTGCAATGTGACCATATTGTCATATGTGAATACCTCAGCAGTGCCACAAGCAGTACTATGGTTTGAACCCACAACCTCCTAGTCTCAGGGGCAATTCCCTGACCACTAGGCCACAACTGGTGTTGGTACTCACCATTGTCATGAATGTATACACGTCCTGGAACTGGAACTAAACCGCACTTCAAAATAGAACAGAAGTGCTGAAATATGGTGTTTTGTGAGTTAATACAAATAAATCTAGTAAAAAGAATTAAACATGATTACATTAACCCACTTTTATTCGCAGTTTTTGTGCCATTTTCTGTTGAGATATTTCCAGAAATATTTTTCCTCTTAACGTTTTTTTTCTGCCCAAGTTAGGCGACATCAGATCTGCCACAGAACCAATCGGAGTTGCCCATATTTAAGGTTGCTACAGTAACGGTAAACAGTAAAACCACTAAATGATTTCACTTAATCTGATGTTAAGTTGATGAAGATGCTTTATTTATGTCCATTTTAACTGCTTTTCCCAAAATGGATAGGCTTATGGAGAAGACACTGACCCTGATATTTGCATTTAACGTAATTCATGTCTTATTTATATCACCATAGAAATTTGTTTCCACACTTTGTGGTCGGTAGTCTAGTGGTTAGGGCATTCAGCCTGCATTCAAGAAGTCGTGGGTTCGATCCCACACACTGCTCACCCGGCGCTGTGTTACTGGCCGCCCGCCGCCGAATGGGTTAAATACAGAGAAAGAATTTCACACTGTTCACACTGTGGTGTTTTCACATATGGCAGAAGTTTCACTTAAAAATATAGTGTGTTCATTACCACACAGGAACCAAGCGGAGGAGTGACAGATTTAAGCTGTGAGCCCTGTTACCGATGCACAGTTGAACTTTTATGGGACAAAAATTATCCACTTTTCATCAAATGTGAATTTAATTCCTACCCTACCCCCTACCCCATAAGCTCCCTGAGGGCCTCTGAGCCTGCAGAAGAACTTTATAATGCACAGCTAAAGAGAAAGAGGGAGAGAGACATCCACAGAGAGAGTGAGAGAGAGAGAGGGGGCCGTGATGCACTTTGCACTGTAAGTTTCGCACTAGTATTAATGCACAGTCATTCAGCATGTGAGCAACACACACACACACACACACACACACACCCACACACACACACACACACACACACACACACACACACACACACCCATGAGGATTGGCAATGAGGGCATAAGTAAAAAAAAAAAACAACAGTCTGGCACCTTGAAAAGCCGTTTGATCAAACGAATGACATAAAATGAACAGTATTTTTTTTCTAATAAATGATGTTTTGATCCTTTTGTCCTTTTCTTTTCCACTTTAATCGACTGCTTTTCACAAGCTCTTCCACCATTACCTCAGTGACATCAAACACACACACATACACACACACAAACACACACAAACACACACTGGGCTTTGGTGAGAAGCTACATCGGGGCGCAGGTGTGTGGCATCCCATCCTTCACTGCAACCCTGTTAGAGTCTATTAGAGACCATCACACACAGTTTCGTCCTTTGTTGTGTCCTACATGTGGCTGTGTGGGTGTGAGGTTGTGTGTGTGTCTGTGTGTGTGTGTGTGTGAGGCTGTGTGTGTGTGTTTTATGTGAAAGAGAAAACAGAGTAGAAAAGGAGCTGAGAGGAAGATAAAGAGCAGGAGAAACAAAGCCTAAAGGAAAGTGTTCGCACACTGCTGCTAAAAAATATGACATAACATATACACAATACACAGGAGGGAGAACAAATCCTCATATCTGCATGTTGCCTTTCTTTTATTTCTTGAAAATGGCAGCTGTTTTTACACTGTGCTCAAATTTAGTGAAGACCAGACCAACAGAAAATATCTTCGACAGCACACGACGTCTATTAAAAAAAGGACATTTTTAAAAAACGTGTTCATTCAGATGTAAACGAAGCCATTTAGAGGGATTTTAATGTGAAATGCTCTGTTTTAGACAAACATGCGAACTGTTTTCTTTACAGTGGTGGTGAATGGAACCAGACATCTCACAGTCTAAACTCAGATATATTTACCATATATTTACTACCCAATCCCTCCAGTGAACCCACACATGTCATCTGAGTGTTTATATTTAATACTGATAGTGTCAAATCTGGAAAAATCTTCTTCAGGGACTGTACGGCCTCACAGCGTCCTGCACATATCCCTCCACCATAGTGGATTAGAACAGTTTTAGGTTCTCAAAAATAAGTCGTCAGACTAATATGAGTTTTTCACATCATATCACATTTCATGACTTCGTTTACGTAATCCTTCACGCAAAAATGTTATTTTACTGCATTTTATAGCTATTTTTGCGGAATATAGGTGTATTAATAGTAAGTAATATATATACAGTCAAAATATAAGTAACTAAATATTGATTACTGCAGTTATTTACTCATCTTCTTTTAAATCACTGGCCCAGAGATTCTAACACCCTTTTTATCAAATTGATAGCTTGTATCACCACATTGATCTTTGATCATTTTACCTTCGTTCTCGGTGTTCTGCAGTGTTCTTGCTAATTACTGAATTATCTACAGATATTTCCACCATACCTTTATTTCCACAGCTGTGCTCTAGCTGTGTAGAACTGTATTAGAATCACTGTGTCTGCAACCAATGGTGCTTCTCCGCTAGCACAAGGAACCAGGCTTTACAACACTGTAAGAAATGCTAAGTTGTTCCAGGATAAGTTACCTGGGTTAGGTTTTCATTAAATGTAATTAAAAACTCAAACAAGGCTATAAATAGTTAAAGACCACAACAACAAAAAAACTTTGGTTCGACTCCATGGTTTTGGGACAACCAGCCAGAAACTGTGGAGAGAATTGAGTCAACCGGACTGAGATACACTGAAACACCAGAACCTGATACAACTTCAGTACCGTCACAGTACAGTCACAGAACCTGATACAACTTCAGTACCAGCACAGTACAGTTTAGAACCTGATACAACTTCAGTACCGTCACAGTACAGTT
>JBBPDH010020121.1:0-10814 GCA_037974565.1 Clupeocharax schoutedeni
TTGTGTTTGCCAACCTAGCATTTCCTGATGTTTCTTGGTTTCTTTTTTGATTTTGTTTAGTCTTTTGTTATTCCAAAGAAAACATACAGACCTGAACTATAAATAATAAGCAGATTCCCAGGGCTAGTAATCAAATGTGCTGAATGACTTCATGGCTGACTATATTGTGTAACTGATTCTGAGAAGGCCATTTCTTTTGGACATATGGAGCTTTTACACAGAAGCACACCACAGTTCTAAAAGATTGGCCTGGAAAGCGAGAGTGCTGTAATCTTCCCACTACAGCCTCGATAGAGCCACTTCAGAGTGGAGCATACACAGATAGGGATGGCAACAGGTTGGAAATAAGCAGCATGTACTGAATTCATGCATAACAGAACAGCACCAGTATGCAAGCTGAATGGGAATGGAGTCCTTCTTTACCCACTTGTTGGGACAAAGGATACGGCAGGGTCTTGTTTCCCCTATAAAATGCCATCAGGCTTTTGTATAAAAGTGAGATATCGATATTTTGATCACTTGCCTTAAGAGGTTTCTTTCCTCGCTGCGCAAATGATCAAATCATTTATGGCACACTGTTTGAATGATTAAATCGGCCATATGGTGCCGCATAAATAATGACTATCTGCGGAGCAGTAAATGAACACTAGTGCGGATTACAAGTGTTGCAGCTGCAGAAGAGAAAGCACATTGGCATCTCCATCCATCTCCGCTTGCTCCGCAGATTAATGCAATGTTTATTTCCTTTAGCTCCCCGCCAGCTCCATTTTTAACTTCTGTTTGACCGCAGTTTGTTACGTTTAAGCTTCAGTTGAGGTTTATTCTGAACACTCTGAATTGGTTTGTTGAATCGTCTCTAGACGCACCCCCCCCACTCACCCCCCCACACACACACACAGATATACACATGCTCATACATACACACACACACACACAGTGTCTCCTTGTTTTTACCCAAGATATTGAAATGGTGGATTACTCTGAGGAGCATGAATAAGTAATCTCGACACGGTGTTCACTGTAGCCACGGCTCTGCTCAAATCCTACTGGATCAGAGTGGATACAGTCATGGAAGCGAAAACACCGGATTGTTTTGTCTTCATCAAAGATCCGCAGGGCCGCTGTCACTGTCCGTGCTAAATTCCACCGCTTGTTAAATTCCACAACTGCGTCTGTAAATAAACCCTGTGTTCGTAAAGATTCTTTAAGTTTATAAGAGAATCAAAAAGAGGTTTTCCTCCTATATCAGTTAATGTTTAGTCTGGAGTACTGCATTATCTTTGAAAGTCGGTAGGGTTTCGTCTCTGACAGAGATAGCAAAACGTCTGAGGATGAGGAAGGACCACAGAGGGGAATCAAAGGAATAACTTTGAAGAAAAATGAGGAATAACCACTGAAAAACCAAGGTTCAAAAGGATAAACTTAGCAAGTCAGTGGTGAAAAATCACTGAAGGGAACCAAGACTCAAAAGAAACTCTCTAAGAGCATGATGAAGAACCACTGAGAATAACCCAGACTTAACCCAGTTGTATCCGTGAAAGGAAGTACCACTAAACGGAAAAGGAAAAAGTCTCAGAGCATAAAGAACCACTGAGTGGAACAAAAGCTCAAACAAATTACTTCATAAGAGAATGATGAAGAACCACTGTGGAGAACTGAGGCTTAAAAGGAAAAACTCCCTAAGCGGATGAGGAAGAACCTCTGAATCAAACAAACTGTAGCCTGGTCAAACTTTCTCCTGCTGAGATGAGTCAATGACTGGCAGTAGCTTAAGCTCTACTGTCTCTTCCTCAGTCTCCTACAGCTGCAGGCTCATTTACATCAAAGCCTTGTCTGCCCATTGTAACCAAATAATGACTCCTCTGTGCTCAGAGCCTCCAGAGGAAACCTATGTTCCAGATAAAGAAGGAAAACAAATGCAAGTCATAATTAAAAACATTAAAGCTCCCTGACACTCCCAGACCTTTTTTTTCTCCAGAAAGTCCACCAACAGTCATCTCCAGTCGTTTGGCAAAAACAACATGGCATGTTTTATGGCTGTATTTTAGCTTTATTATCAAAACAGCAGATTATTATGAGCTAGTGGAGTCTTATTAATAGAATTAAAAGAGTGTGAAGCCCAAGAGGGCAAGCCGGGACCTTTTTCTGAGAGAAACGAAGTCCAGTTCGACTAAAAGACCCGTTCAGAGCGTGTGTTTATTGAGCAGAGGAGCGTTACTCTCGCTATCAGTCTAGACAAGGGAAATGTCATCGTGCCGGCTGCTGTTGTTCTCTTTTTAATTAAGACCAAAAAAAAACAACACGGCAGTGAATACAGCTCTGTAAAATGAGCCAGCCAAGCGCCTCATTTAGGAATACATTTTAACATGGCATATGGTTCAGTTCAATCCCAATGAAATATTAAAAGCTATTCTCAGCCCGTGGCGTTACTGCAGTGAAGATTTGGTGCTGAGGGTCGGTGCAAAAAGGGGCTTTACATTTGCATGTCATTTAAGTGTGCTCAGAAGAACTCATAAGCAGCTTTCATCTTTCTAATCAATAAACCTTCTCAAGTGCTAAGTAAGCAAAACATGTGGGTGGGTGACAGCAGGCATTCTTTGCATTTCAATGCAGTTTTTAACTCATTTCTTGGATATTAAAGGATGAAGGATCTGATACAAAGGCAATCATGTATAAATTACCTTCATACATCCAGATGAGGCTCTGAAATGCCACTGTTAGTCTTGCAAAAAGGAAAATAAAACTTATGTGCTATTATACAGGAGGGGCAGTTAACAGTTGATTGTAAATATATCCATTCATGCTTGCTCTGTAAACAAAGCAATGCAACCAAACCAGCAGGCAAACCAATGCCATTGCTCCAGCCAGACCCACTTGCCGTCACCCAGAGTAAGTTAACTAATGGCTCCTTCATTTCAAGGAGGCATACAGCCACAGGTCGGGGAGCGGGCTTGTTGTGAGGGAGGTTTTTGCCCCTGGAGTCACAGAGGTGGTTTCATGCTTATTAACTTTCTCTGTTGAGGTTGAGATGAGAAATGTAGGGAACACTAGGTGCCTCAGAGATACAGAGAGATGGAACACCTGCTGAGTCACCTGGGCCTTTTACCTCCCAAAGACATATTGGTGGAGTGGGAAACAGCCCAGCCTGAATACTGCTCCACTTTTAAATTGCATAGCACAAACACTTCTCCTTTTATATAACTGTATTTAACTTTTACACAATTTGGCCCAAACACGTCCTTATTTATCTGAACATCAATGTTATACAAGGTGGCAAAACCTCAGACATATTTTATATAACTTAGCCCCAAGACCAACTAATTTTATGCAACACAGTTCAAACGCTGTCTCATTTTGTGGGCCAAACACCAACTGATTTTGTACAAAATGACCCAAGCACCAAGTAATTTCATACAACATGGCCCAATTACAGACATTTTATATTGCAAGGCCTAAACACTGACTGCCTTCATACAACATGACCCCAAAACAGGCTAATTTCTCACAATGTGGCATTAGCCACACAACACGGCTGGCTCATACAACACAATCTGCCTATTTTATACAACATAATGCAAACAAGAACAATTTTAGCATTGCCTAGCCTTTTTTTTAACAACATTAGAACATTTGGTTACTTGGAAATTTAGCACATATCATAGGCAGTTAGACGCTATTGAAACTAGATGCTACGGGATCAAGCTTACGCACACAAGACCTGACAAAAGGGAAGCAGTGAAATTCAAGTCAAGAAGTTAGATTGACATTTCAGCCATACACACAATACACAGTGAAATAATGTAGAGAACTGACCACTGCAACCACTGAACATCCAGGGTATGGACACTGAGGTTGTGGAGAGCCACAGGTACGTTGGTGTTCTGAACAATAAACTGAACTGGACTAAAAACTGCTCCAGGGTCGTCATCCGGTGGAATGTCACATTCAATACACCATGGACTGATAGGTGGTAGTTTATTTTGTATGCAATATTTTTCTTATCTTTTTCTTATAGCTGGTTTTGATCTCACATGCATGCAGTAAACTAGATACACTGCAAATGTGCTCCTTTAGTGACAGAATAGTGATATTGTTTTAGTATTCCAATGAGTTTTCATGACACGGTCGGAAAATTCCTAATCTCTGTCCGTTTCTCCGGCACCAAATCTGTGCCATTGACAGAGAGATTCTTTTCAGCTCTGAGTGAACCAGGCACAGATGAATAGCCTGTGGAAGGTGATCTACGGAAAGTGCCTTCTCGCTGCGGGTGGCACCCTGACCTAATCATGTTCATCAGGCCATCCATCCCTGAGCCTGTCCACTGGCCTCAGGCCCCCCATTTCATTTCCTTCCCATCCATCCTCTCCCCATGGCCTTGATCCTGTCCACATTATATATCATGCCATCACTGTCCATTGTTCCTTAAATCTACCATCATTTTGACTTTCAGCCCCAAACTCATACACAAAGGCTTCTAAACAGTTGTATGGATCTAAAGAATCCTATATTTTTTGCAGATGTTCTTTTAAGAAATCTCAGTTTAACAAAATGGGTCCATCCATTGGAAGGTCCTTTAACAGAGTAACAGTAACAGAATTACAGGAGGGTTGTGGGGAGGAGTGTCGGACTCCTCATATAAAGGAAGTTATGACTGTGGGGTTTCTGATAAAAACAAACCTGAACAATATTTGTGGGCTATACCATTACTTAACTATGGACCAGAAGCTAACCTGTAGTTTAAATGATTGGTGTAACATGTTACCAATATGACACTGGCTATGCACTAACCTCAGGACCTTCATGAAAGACTTTGTAATTTTCTGGGAACTAAACTATACATTTCACTTTAGTTCATTTTGTCTTTAAACTGAGTACTGTACTGTAATGATACTTATCTTTAGGTTGGAAAAAAGAGTTCTTTAAATGCTCAGTTGACAGATCAGGATTTTTATTCCTGAGGTTTCTAAGTATATGCATCCAAGTCAGCTTTTCCACTGGTTAAGTGTTAAGGAGCTGGATTAAAGGTCTTCTATGTTAGATTAACTACCAACGCAAATAGTAAGAAGAATCTCTGATACTGCTCATACTTGCAGTGTGTGGCACTAGTTTGATGTAGGAAAAAATGCACAAGATACAACACTGACCTTAGAGCAAGTAATCCGGCCCGCCGAACTCGTCCACGTTATATTATTAAATTAAATTTTATTATAAAGACACCTCAATCATTTTACCTAGCTGTAATTCCCATCTTTCCCCAGCAGATGGCACAACACGAAGACGAAGTACTCTCTACTTCGTTTTGTCACTTTGTACAACAAATATAACGCCAGACATGGATACACTTTTAAAAAAAGGAGACCAGCATCACTGTTCCCACTGAAACTGAATGGAAGTTTATTACTACGTTATTAAATTAATAAATTTGTATAACAATTTTTACAATAAAATAAGCACAATGGTTTTTTGCTGCCTGTTAAAGGCCAAACCTTTTCATATCATGTTTTTACATTAAATTTATATTTAGATCTCGCTGTTATCCACTAATTTCACCTGGGTATTAGTAAGCAATAAGCTGACTAGTGAACTGATGTTGCTACTTGCTAGGCTAAGACGATAACACAAACCAGTGCCACACAGTGTTTTTCTCACAGATCCATTGACAACAAAACTGATGAACTGAAGCTACACATCTGTGCAAAAAAACTTAATGACAATTGCTGCATTCTGTTAAACTACAGAAAATGTGGCTGCACTGAACCAGCAGGCAACACAGCTATCCATGAGGACAGAAACAAAGACTCTGGTAAGAGCAAAGGAGGGGGTTGTGCATTTATGTACATAACATTTGATGCACCAATGCCAACGCTATAGCCAGACACTGTTTTACAGATTTGGAGTAACATGCAGACCATTTACGAGAGCTTCCCGCTGTTAGTTGTTTACACAACATTAGCCTGCCTGCTCAGCTCTACAAATTCACAAAAAGTAACCACCCCAAAGCAACCCATTTGATTGCCAGTGATTCCAGCCTTGTGGATGTAAAGGCCAAAATAAACAAATACTTGACAAATTTTACTTGATTTAATTTTACAAATGGCTTTAGGTCAAAAGTCCTGCTGGATCCCGTATCCATGCTTTTAATCCCAGCATACACGCAGTCATGAGGAAATCCACCATAAGAACTGTACAAACTTTATTGCTTTAAATGGAAAAACCAAGACATTAAGAACAAAGGATTACACTTCACTATATACAAAACTGCATTGCATCCAAGTGTTCCCAAACCAGGAATGCAACACCATCAGATCCAACAATGTAGTGGCGTTCAGCACGGCAAGACCAATATGAAGAGGGGTTTCAAAGAGACGAAAGCAGCCTACAAGAGGAAAATTGAGGATCTTTTCACTGACAACATCGCAAAACAGTATAGCAGGGCATCTAACACTTCAACTACAAAAAGAGCAAACAGGTGACTGTCAGCAGTTTGGCAGAGGAACTTAACTGTTTCTTTGCTCACTGCCAGACAGATATAACACCTTAATCAGCCTCCAACACCTACACACTCACTGTACATCAGCAGTGAACCTAAGGAAAACAGACCGGAGGGAATGATGGTGTGTCCGGAAGGAATGTGGTAACAGATTTTTGGAAGAACAACGCAGAATCCAATCCACTATATCTCAACACGCTCCAGATCTTTCCTGGACTACCAACACCTCCACTGTAGTTAAAAAAGCACAGCAGTGTCTCTACTTCTCGAGGATCCTCTGGAGAAACAACCTACATGAGAAGCTACTGGAGTCCTTCTCCCACTACTCCTTTGACAACGTGCTGACATTCTGCATATCCACATGGTATGCCAGCTGCTCAGCAGCGGATTAGAGAGCTCTTTAGAGAGTCATCAACAATACCCAGAAAATCACCCGCTGTGCACTGCCCTCTCTGGAGGAACTGTTCAGCTCTCACTGTCTCAGCAGAGCAACTAGCATTCTAAATGGCACACTCCACCCTGGACATCATATGTTTGAACTGCTGCCCACCAGCAGACGGTCACATCATGGACAAACATACTTAGGAACAGTTTTACCCCAAAGCCATAAGAGAACTGACTGCTGCTAAACACAGGCACTGACACATTGACACTGACTGATTGGAACGGACACTTGCATCTACATTTGCAGACGCTGCACCAATGGACACCATTACAGTTTTTCTTGGTTGCTTTGGTACATTTCTCACATTATCCTCAACATTTGCAAAACAGGGAGTGTATTTCTCAGAATATTTGGTGCAAACAGCAAAACATAACAGATTATCTGCAAAAGCGAGTAACCTGTTGAGAATCCTTAATCCATCTCTCATAAGCAAATAGGTCTGTCAATAGACATCAGTGCCATAAGAAGTCCATGTACATGTATCATGAAGACATTTAGTGTGTTAAGTCATGTTAACAATGTAGCATTGGCATTCTATAAGCATTGTAATCTGATGTAAACTCTGCAAAACATCTGAATGACAAGGGCAGGAAATCTAGAAAAAGATTGTGGGAGATGCCTTATGCAGAACATAGGAATATATATTAATTATAAAAAAAATTTTTACACATCTACTTGCTTTCTGCATTTGCTGTCCATCCTGTATGTTGAGCTACATGTTTTCATCCTAATCATAACTCATATCTTCTTTTGTATGTAAAGAATCATCTACAATGTCTTACGCAGCCTTCAGGCATCTGCTGTGATATCCTTACACATAGCATCCATGGGGTACAACAATTCAACAATTGTGAATGCTATGATTTAAACAATGAAAAATTGTGTGTAAGTCTATTCAAGTGAGGGCTAGTACAATGTATTTTAATCATCAGGACACGAGTAATTCATGATGTATGATACATCTGCCAACTGTACATAAGTATTTGCTTAAGTGTACTAAAGAATAAGAGAAAAAGTGTCAAAATAAACAAGAAATTGCTATTATTACATGCACAAGTGACTACAGGATGCGAAAATTGAACAAGCACACTTGAGTAGTTCAATTCTGTTTGGAGAAATGAACCAAAGCAGCTGAGAAGGACTGTAACATACACAATGGTTTGCACTACTGGACACAAGTCACAGTGTTTTATTTTCTCTATACGTGGATGTTAAGATTTTTTGATTATGTATCACCATTATGACTGACAGTGTTACCAATGCAATAATGATAAAGATGTCTACATGTAAAGGGCAGCAGTATAATTCACTAAAGTACATAATGGTGCTAGGATCCCTGAACAAGCAAAAGGATTAAAAAAAAAAACAGGCCTCTTGATTTTAGCAAAACAGGAGACTTCCAAGATCTTTTGGATCTGTAGAGGACAGTCAGCATGCTTTCGCCATTCCCAATTCAGATCAGTTTTTGGCATTTGTGAGATTTGATAAAAATACATGGTGCTCACAACAGGACCATTAGGCTGGAAATATACCATTAGGCTGCAACACCCGCACTTTCTTCCAGTATGCACTTTCTGTGGCAAACACAGGCCACCTCAACAGTTAGCTTTTTAATCAACACTGGATCCTTCATCACTAATCAGCCATTTGGTGACTTTCTGGACTCTGACTCATCTAGAATCTTTCACAGTTCATGGAAGGAACAAACGTCAACACTGACTTGATCAGCAAATAAAGCATCAAACAGCTGTTCCTCAGGGACCATCATTAGCTGTAGCTCGGTCATTCGATCAGACCAAGGCAAAATGTTCCTGATCTCCTGTACGTAGAAGCATTCACCCCATCTGTGCTGCCCCCTTACAAAGAGCTCAATAAGCTATTCGACTCTCTGCGTCACTCCAGAGCCTGAGAGGCCAGCTGTCACACTTGGAGAGATCCCCAAGCAGGCCTCTGGTAAACAACGATGGAAATTAAACAGCTAATTAAGGACTGATGGGCCGGAGGTCACAAGGGGTAAAAGCAAGTCAAGAGAGCACTGGGAAAAAAGCCACAAATGGGCAGTGGCCATACAATGGTGTTTGCCATGCTCTGACACCACTAATCGTACTGAAAATGACTATTCTGTCATACACGACACACCACAGTGTGAACAGTACTTAATGAATTCACCAAGTGAAGCAGCAGGCAGCCAGCAATGCAGCACCCAGGCAGAAATGTGTGGGTACCTCAGAGGTGCTTAGTAGTCTTGGGAATCAAACCCAAAACTTTCTCATTGCAGGGCATACATATGCTGGAAGTGTAGATATGCACATGACTGTAAGTGCCGTAAAATATTCTTAGTCTGTTTGGTTTTGTCCAAATAATGTTCCCAATACTAATGCAACACATGCCTCCACATCCAAAAAATACCTGGACTAATAATTTGGTGGTTTTCAATTCTTTGTGCAGCAACAGATGGGCTTCAGTGTTTCTGATAAAGTGTCCAATGAGTGGCACTAAAGATTCCTAAGAAATAGCCAAAAATGTGCACTTTTTTGCTCAATAGTGCTGTCATGCCATTATGGACATTAGTAACCTTTAACATATTTTAGTTGTAGTTAACTATATTATCATGATGCTGTAGAGTTTAGATGATTTGCACCCGAAAAAGGTCCCATGGCTTAAACAGGTGTTTCACTAGCCCTTTTTATTTCTAGTGTGCCTCCTAAAAATTCAAATGAGGTTATTCATCAGTCTAATGACTACCTTTCCAAATTTTTTGAAAGAAACATTCATTTTTGTAACATCCTTGACTGTACAAACTCTATGGTCCTACTTTGTTAGCACACCCTGGTGGCAGCCCTGTTAACAGGAGGCAGAGCTGAACACTGTCCGCATATGCAGGGGCAGCCATGAACTAAAGATTAGAGAAGGTGACTTGGGACCAAAAGGTCAGCAGTTCGATCCCCTGGCCTTTCCACAGGTCTTCCCTTCCTTAACGTTCATGGCCCTTGAGCAAGGCATTTAACCCCCAACGTGTGTATGCAAACTCTCCGCTCATGGATGGGTAAAATGATCAATATGCTGGTGCACCCGATTTCACCGATGTGTGTATAGCTCTGAGAATAAAGGGAATTTTATTTGTGTGATAAGCATTAAATCAAAGAAATGCAATCAAATTGTTAAATTCAGTTGCTCTGTGAGCACATTACAGTTGCATCAATGTACATTTTCTGCTACGTCTGCACCTGAAACTAAATGTGACCCCAATTTTACTACCCTCACATTCCTACCCACACCCCAAAATGTTTAATTTTCTCCACATCCAGATAGTCCAGACTCAACTCACTTTTTCTATGGTCTCAAACTCTTCTTGGTCCAGATGGTTTATTGACTTGAACAGACATGGACATGTCTTCAAGCTGCCTTTAGTATTCCTGCTACTAACATTTCTCTGACTGGCCAACAATGGCAAAATCTTAATGTAGGCAGGGCTCTCAAGTCTCACGCAATGACCGTGAGACACACGCATCTGACGGTCTTCACACGCTCACATCCGATTTCTCACGCAGAATCTAGGCTGCCCATTGATCACCGCCATCAACGTTAGGTAGAGTTGTGACATTCGCGAACGAACCGATTATTTTGAACGGCGTATAAACATGAACGATGGTCACGGTTGGGGGGGCCGTTCTTTTTGTCCTCTTTTTCCTATGCGCGTTTCACACAGATGCACACAAATTACCTCCTCCGCGTGACAGAACAGTTATAGGGGAAGGGGCGCACCCAGCGCAGGTAGGGTGACCACCTCCAGACAGACAACATGTGGGACAAGTACCAAGTTTAAGTGGGACAATGTGGGACAGGCGTAAAATCTTAAAGCTTAAGATATAATGTCTA
>JBBPDH010020131.1:0-10814 GCA_037974565.1 Clupeocharax schoutedeni
AAGAGTGAAGTGTTGTGTATATATCCAGAACCGAATCTCCGAACCAGGGATCCTGTTGGCTAGAGAGGTTGAAGGCCAACATTAGCCAAGGCCATGAGTGAGAAGGAGAGGCTAGAGAAACATCAAAGGCAGAAAAAAAACACGTTTTTGTTGGGGGGGTGTAGTGGCATAGGGGTGGGTGGGCGGGGTCTGGAGCCGGTTAGCATAGGATACCAGGCCCCCTTTGACCACCTTGAGGGGCCCGTCCAGTCTCCCGGAGGGGACTGCTCGCCTGCCTGCACACCAGCCTGCCAGCGAGGGGCCCGTCCAATCTCCCAGAGGGGTCTGCTCGCCTGCCTGCTCACCAGCCTCCTCACCTACCAGCGAGGGGCCTGTCCAGTCTCCCAGAAGGGACTGCCTGCCAGCCTGCTCGCCTGCCTGCCAACCCGGCACCAAGGACTCGAGGTCAAGTCGAGGAAGGAGACCAGGGCCTTGTCCTGGCCTCTGCCGCCCACCCGCCCTTTTGGTGTTGTTTGGCGGGGTTTGTTTTGGTTTGTTGTGCTGGTGTGTTTTAAGTGGGGGGTACTGTCATGGCTGACGGCCGTTAGAGGCCGCTGTTTTCTGTTTTTTTCCCCTGTTCTGTTTGATGTGTTCTGTGGACTTTTATTTTGACGTTTTGTTAAGTGTCACGTGTATATTATCATCAGCTCTTTTCTGTTTGCATTCTCCTTAGTTCCCCAGCTGCTTTAGTTCTAGTTTGATTATGTGCACTATTTATTTCTGTTTCAGTCAGTCTACCATCATGTCTCAACCACCTCACTTACCCTGCCTTTGTCCTGCCTGTTATTCTGTTTTTGAAGCCTGAGAGGTCACAGTGCCTGTTTAAGTTCTTTTTAAGCTCATGAGGGCCAAGTCCATCCAGCCCTCGTGACAGTTTCCATCTCCGTAACCTCTTTAAACCATGAAATTATGATCAGTGCTTAACAAATGTAATTATTAATTCACCTTTTAAGCTTTTGTAAATCCTGAAATGAAATACAAACAATTTATCACATGTATTGGTAACTCTAGCTGAGCTATACGGTTTATGTTTATGACTGTATAACTTTACTGAAATTTTCACAGTAACCAGCCAAAATATAAGTTTAGCAGTAAAACAATCTTACATTCTACCAAAAATAACACATAACCAACAACAATGCTTCATTACATTACTGTGACCTAAAACTCAACACATATTTTAAACAGTTATAACATTTCCACCACGTTTAACCTGAAATCCACGTGTGATTTAGCTTTAGAAAACTGCTAGCTTTAGCAAGAAGCTAATGTGTTTTCTTTATCAAGCACGAGTTCTTAACTCACCAAGATGAGATATCAGTGCGAACACGACAAGGGACACAGCCACACAGCCTCTCTAGCTTGTGCTCCCATCCACAGGATGACTCAGTTACTTCAGAATGGCGTGCTTGCCACCTGTCTTGCTCAACTCCATGCAAAAGACTGAGAGTTATCGCGTGCGTTTGGTCCACTCCTTGGGAGACGGGACTAATATCGCTCTAACCAATAAGATTACTGCCACCCTTGGACGTGAGCCCAAAAATAAAGTTAGAGAAAGAGAATCATGCTTTCTCTTTTTAAAATTAAAGATTCTTTAAATAAAATGAAAAATAAATAAAAAAAGAGATATGGGACATTTTCTCTATTGGGTTACAGTAGCCCTTCTAACAGGCCCACTACTAGTGGCCACACTAGTAGCTGCCTCGCTAACAGTATCTTCACAGACAGTAGCCCTTCTCACAGGCCCACTAATAGAGGGCTTGCTAGCAGCAGTCTCGCTAACAGGCCCGCTAACAGACTTGCTAACAGTAGCTTCGTTAACAACAGCCTCGCAAACAGCGGCTTTGCTAACAGGCCTGCTAACCGTAGCCTCCCTAATAGCAACCTCGCTAACAGGCCCGCTAACAGCAGTCTCGCTAATAGCAGCTTCGCTAACAGATCAGTTAGCAGGGCTGCTAACTGTAGCCTCTCTACCAGGCCCACTAACAGGGCTGCTAATTGTAGCCTCCCTAATAGCAACCTCGCTATCAGGCCCACTAACCGTATCCTCCCTAATAGCAGCCTCCCTAATAGCAACCTCGCTGACAGGCCTGCTAATCGTAGCCTCACTATATATTTTTATTTTATTTTATATATTATATTTATCCCAAAGGAAATTGCTCAATTCTCTGCATTTAACCCATTCACCGAGTGAAGCAGTGGGCAGCCAGGAACACGGTGCCCGGGGAGCAGTGCGCAGGGACAGTACCTTGCTCAGGGTACCTCAGCGGTGCCTAGTCTTGGGGATAGAACCCAGACTTTCTGGTCGCAGGGCGGATGCCTTAACCACTAGGCCACCCAGCCGCCCAAAGCTGCCCTAGCAGGCCCGCATGTGTGAGCCACTCCAGCTGTTGTTATTGTGCCTGGAGCAGTGGGTGAAGAGGGAGCGCCTGGTCATTCTCCCCCCAGGTTTCTCCGTGTCACACTGTGCCGGCCTCGTGCTGCAGTGGCAGCTCCATGTTGCCCACGAGCCACTCTAGTGGGCTTGTGGCCGGCGGGTGCACTTGCGGCTCGGCAGCCGCTTTTGTGGGATGTGTTGGGGAGGCTGCGGGAGCTCCACGTTTCCTTGCTGCTGGAGAAAGGGGGGCAGTCTTTGGGGGCTCTTCGTCCTGTTAGTCCTCAACCGGCAGGCTGAGCAAAAAGCCCACGAGTTCGAAGGACTCCCATTCTTCCTCCGACTCACCCTCTTCCTACATGTAGGCGGCTTTATGTCGATGTGTCCATCTGTCATATTGCGGGCCGTGAAGCCCACACTCTGAGCTAACTCGGGGCATGAAACAGGCCGGCAGGCAGACATCCATGCTGTGATTACTTTATTTAACAAAAGGAACAACAGAAAAGGGCACGAGGGCTGCCAGGAAAATAAACAGGTCAAACGGGCAGGAAACACGCAGGGGTAATAAGACGATGGACACATGAGGGTTAACTAACTGACACAGACTATATATACAGAACTAAATCACGAGACAAAACTCAAGGCAGGTGGAAACAAAGGACACATGACACAAGCAAAAACTTGAATCCAAAATAAAAGTCCCATAACCTAAATAGAAAAGCAGTGGCCCTAATGACCACTGACTGAACCGTGACAGATAAATGCATGGGGACTGGATGGGGCATGGGGATGGATCAGACAAATGTGATACTACACAAAATATACAAAATAAGTCTCCCTTTGTTCTTAGACATTCTGTAATCCAGATGGGTCTCTCTTATAAAAAAAATTATCCAAGTTGGAATGACGCTGGAAAAGAAACTGTGACCCTTTCAGATAAATCAGAATTGTCTTTAATCACACACACACACACACACACACACATGGGTCAGGAAATCTGAACCAGGAAAAGGAAATGATGACCTGAAGCCTATTTATGGTGTTCCCAGTAGCACCTCGTTCAGTTTTTTCCACTTCCACTTCTTCCTCCCACCTCTGGAATCTCATGTATCTCTTTTTTGAGAAGTGGAACAGCATAGACTTCCAGCCCACTCGTTACCCTTCAGACCGCTTGAGTGTAATTCTCCTTGTATTGCTGCTTTCAGGTATAGCAGCTAATTTGGCCATAGATCTGCTTCAAACTGTACCATATACGGCAGAGGAATTCACAAGTAACCAGCTACACCACTGAATTTTGGACCATTGCCATCCAGACTGTCCTGAGGGACATTGTGCCTGAACGTGTTAATACAACTGGTTGGCCCCATCCACCCAAGAGAACATGCAGGTTTGGGAGTTGCCAGTGACATTCAAGGGCATGATTCAGCTGGTAATGAGGAATGATCAAACCAGCTCCTTGTACATTTCCTCCATCTCCCCCAGGTTGTCTGTTTCATTGCCATCTTCATATAGATCCTGGGGAGCCCAAGCAACTATCACTGATGCCCCAAGAAAAGGAACAAAAATATAGGGAGGGCTTACGCATTTGCTGCACATCTCCTAATCATCATCACGGTGTTTGCTCAAGGTGTTTGCCCTATCCACCCCATGTTCAGGTAAGCAGTGGGGAATGTATGCCCGGCTCCCTTTCCTCCACCACTATTCAGGACACTTCCCGTTTCATGCATCAGGTCAACCTCCAGCTGGGTCACAAATGGTTCACTGCCACTGCATTCATTGACTAGGGTACAGCCAGGATCATTCTGAAATTCTGAATTCTGAAGCTGAAATTCCACAGACCTCTGTGTTTGGGGTGGGTGGGCTTCTAATATCATCCCTGAGACAGGAGATGCAATAAAAACACTCAGATACCTTAAACAAAGGAATCTTGTACTGCCCCCCCTCCCCCCACCACCACCAACCAAATCACTGAGGTGTCAAAGGGGTAAAATCCTTATTGCCCCCGAATGGGCAGTAACCAAACCAATTGAATCCAAGACAATGGACATCATATCTTATCAAGATTCCACCCCCTCATGAACCCTGCCAGACACACACCCACAAACACACGAAATGCCATAGAGAATGAGTAGGGCTCAAATTTCGGATCGTCCTGCTCTGTCATGTTTTGTCCAAAAGCCACCTAACTTCTTGTGACTATTCAGGCATATGTCCCTGACACACAAATGTGGTCAGTGATGACCTGCACTCATTTTTACTTTATCTTTCGCTCATCTCTTTTCCCCCCATGACTTGCATTCATTTTTCATCCCATTGAAATGAATGCAGTTTCGGGAGAACAGACTCTCAGTCTCCATACAGTGACCAACACTGAACAATGTGGAGAAAAGTATAGGGACAGAGCTGTCATTAAAAACTCTGTGAACAAATGTATTGGGGTACACACACACACACACACACACACACACATACACACACACAGTCACACACACTCACACGCACACACTCACACACACACTCGCTCACACACACACATACACAAACTCACACACATACACTCACTCACGCACACTCACTCACAAAAACTCCAACACACACACACGCACACACACACACATATACTCCCCTGGTTAGCCCCCGGCATCGCGACTGAATGACTGACTAACAACTGAGAGGCACCCAGAATCCTGAGGCCCCAATCATGGTCACTACTTACCTCCTGCCTCAGCACTGCCGCTCCAGGGGGACTGAATTCCTGGCCACGTTTGACCATGTGAAATTCCTCGACAGCCTCTCAGATGACAACGCCCAGGAGATCACCCCCCTTTCCCAGACAGCAGCCTCTGCTCCAGAACCAAAACTTCCCTCGCACGCTCCCCGGCTTCAGACTTCAGCTCCAGGGTTGGAGAACGTGTCTCCCCGGCTTCAGAAGTCAGTCACGAGCAAGTCGACAGGAGGTGGTTTCGGCCAAGGAACTGCTGATTGAGGAGGGGTACAAAACTTTTGACCTCGTGGGGTTTCTGAACAGCCTGCCGGTCGAAGGTTCCGACGATGAGAGCGGTCCAAAAGCCTTCCCTGAGTCCCGTGACCAAGGGACACGCCTCAATCTACAAGAGATCCACGAGTGGAACGCGGCCCAAAGAGCTTGGGCAGCGCAGTACACAGACGAGTATCCGCTGGAGGGGGACCGGCGAGTGGCGCGACAAGGCTACTGCCTGGGCAAAAAGTTGGGGTGCGGCTGACTCGGAGGCGAACATCTCTTCAAGAGCAGCCTCCCCCCCTGGAAGCTCCCATAGGAGAAGTTTGTATGGTGGTCCGGAGACGAGAGCGGTCCGGAGGCCCTCACAAAGTCCCCGCCAAGAAGAAGATGGAGAGGAGGCAAGAAAACCAAGAAAAAGACGAGCTCCAGGCAAGCAGAATCTGAGTCAAGCATCCACAGCTGCTTTTCAAGACCAAGTCCTGAGGTGGCGGTAGAGAGCGAGGTCCTGCGAGTAAAGACATCCGAAGAAGCCCGGCCGCTGCAAGTGATTGACGTGCCAGCCAGTGTAGTTAGCACTCTCCCAGGTAGCGGGGACCAAGATGGTCTTAGGTCAGCGGCCCTTTTCGCTCCTTTAGCCGAGTCAGCCTCGTCTGCGGTGGGCCCTTTAGCCGCCCTAGGAGATAGGTCAGCGGCCTTAGCGAGCCCTGTAGCAGTAGCTCTCTCAGCCAGCGTAGCAGCTCCCTCAGTTCCTCTGGTTAAACCTGTGTCTCCCTCTGATAGCTCCGTAGATTCAGTAGCTCCTCTGGCTATCCATGTAGCTCCTTTGGCTAGCCCCGCAGCTTCAGTAGCTCCTCTGGCTAGCATAGCAGCCTCCTCAGTTCCCCTGGTTAACCCCGTGTCTCCCTCAGCTGGCTTAACAGTAGCAATAGCTCCCTTGGCTAGCGTAACAGTAGCTCCCTGGGCTCGCCCCATAGCCTCCCTCACTCCTCTGCCAAAAGATGTAGCTTCATCGGCTAACTTAGTAGCTCTAGCGGCTAACCCTGTAGCAGTCCCCGTAGGATCTAGAGCTCCTTTAGTCAGGCCTGCAGCCTTGTTTACTGTCCCAGTGACGCCTGTAGGTTGCTTATCCAGAGTCCGGACGGTCCCTGTAGGTCCGGCGCTTTCCCCCATGGACTCCGTAGTTCTGTTTGTTCGGCTTTTAGTGTTTTTTGCCCAGTCTCTAGCACCCCTGGTCTATGCAGAGGAGTATACGCTGCCCGTGGTTGAGGCGGAGGTTTCCGAGTCGCTGCCTGTGGGCAAGAACGTTAGCCATGACCCAGAGCTGCAGTCCACAGCCCAGAGAGAGAATCCAGAAACACAGCCCGAGACTCAGAGCCTGGCGTGGGAACTGCCATCTATGACCACGAACCAGAGTCATGAGCCAGCAACACCGTCCATGGCTCGACCAGTGAACATCGAGCACATTGTCCTACCAGATGACTCTGAGCACGACATGAACAGTAAGAAATAGGGTTATCAGGTCCCAGTAGTAAGCCCCAGGAGGTGGGCCCCCGTGTAGATTATCGGCTTGTTTTCCCAGCTCAAGTAGCGAGCCGGTCGGTTACGAGGACAATTTGAGGCTAGACATAGGGTCCAAATGGGTGGATGAGTGCTGTGTGCGTGCCTGCTGTATTCGTGACTGCTCTGGGAGAGAAGGCTCTGTGAGTAAAGGCTATGTGAGTGAAGGCTGTGTGTCTGGGCACGAATGTGTGTCTGGGCACGAATGTGTGTCTGGGCGCGAATGTGTGTCTGGGCACGAATGTGTGTCTGAGCGCAATGGTGTGTCTGAGTGTGGGTGTGTGTTTGAGCACAGTTGTGTCTCTGAGAGCGGGTCTGTGTCTGAGCGCGAATGCTCCCCGGGAGTGTAGCTCAGCCCTGGCGTGCAGCTCGGCCCCAGTGTGCGGCTCAGCCCCAGTGTGCAGCTCGGTCCCGGTCCCTATCACCGCTGGCTTCGTTCCGGCTTCTGAGGGGGTCGCTCCACATGCCCATGAAGGGTTCTTCCAGCCTCCCGGAGGGGTCTGCCTGTCTGCCGGCCTGTCTGCCGGCTTGCTTTCCAGCACAGGGCCCGTCCAGCCTCCCGGAGGGGTCTGCTTGCCTGCCGGCCTGCCTGCTGGTCTGTCTGCTGGCTGGTCTGCTGCCCTGTCTGCCGGCCTGCCTTCCAGCCTCCCGGAGGGGTCTGCTTGTCTGCTGACCTGTCTGCCAACCTGTCTACTAGCACAGGGCCCGTCCAGTCTCTCGGAGGGGACTGCCAGTCTGCCGGCCTGTCTGCCGGCCTGTCTACCAGCACAGGGCCCGTCCAGTCTCTCGGAGGGGACTGCCTGTCTGCCGGCCTGTCTGCTGGCCTGTCTGCCAGCCTGCCCGGCCTCAAACAGTGTTAGGTGAGGCTCTGGTGTCTGAGCCTGAACTGTTGGTCAATGAGCACCTTCCCGGCCGAAGGCCTACCAAGGCGTGGCCATGCCCCCCCCATGACCGGTTTTGTTGGCCCATGGAGTGGTTTTGGATGCTCACAGTTTTTTTTTCTTTCTGGTTTTTGGCCCTTGCCGCTCCGGTCTTTTCCTTGTTTGAGTTTCCCTTTTGTTTGGTTTTTGCAAACCTCCATTCTGGTGTTGTTTTGGTCGGGGGTTTGTTTATTTTTTTTGGTGATGGTACTTATCTGTCCCGGAGGTACGGCGTTAAGGGAGGGGATACTGTCACGGCTGTAGGCCGTGTTATGTGTTTGTTTTTGTTTCGTTGTATTTTTCTTGTGTTCTTGTACTTTTATTTTGACTGCCGTTTTGGTTTCCTTTCTGTGTCACGTGTCCTATGTTTTGTAGTGCCTTTGTAGTCTTTAGTCACGTGTGTTCCCCCTCACCTGTTCCCTGTTAGTCTTCCCCAGGTGTATCCCGTTTTCCCTAGTCCTGTCTGTGTATTTAAGTTCTGCCTGTGCTTCAGTTGTTTGTCGGTCATTGTCTTTAAGAGCCCTATGTTGTATATTGTCCATAGCCTGTTTTTGAAGCCCTTGTGCTCTTGTTTGTTTCCTTTTGATTTCTTTAATAAACACATCGCACTATGCAGTCCTGGGTTCCTGCCTGTTGCTTCCATATTAGCTCTCGGTGTCGGGAGGTTAGTCCCCGGCATCGCAACAGGAGGCGAGGTAAAAATCCCTTCTTTGAGGGAGAAACCTCGTGGGGAACCAAGACTCAAAAGGGAAACCCATCCACCTTAGGTTGACCCAGAAAGAAGCAGCAGGAATCTTTTATGGGAATGAGTAACAAGCTATACATCATCCCATTTTCCTGTGTATGTGTAATTTACTGGAACTTGCTGTGTGTGTTCTGTTAGATACAGTACCATTTTCAACCCAACATTTATGTAAAAAAAAATTCTCTTTACCCAAATAATAGTCTGGAATATTTCCATTACACTAACAACAATCAACCCTTGGATGCCCCTAAGTCTATAAAGAGTGAATGTTTTTCAACATTTGAGGCTTACAATAAAACCCTGTATGAGTGTTTGTGCTATTACAGACAGTACTCCACTTTTAGCTATGCATTAATTTAAATGTCTTGTAGACCTGCAAAATTCACTTATATAGTAATTCCTAAAAGCACGCCTTTCTCGTAGAATCCCAGCACATTCTGCTGAAACCAGAAATAAAGAAAAACCTGTGAGAAAGATTGAAAACCCAGACCAGACTCATTAGGAAGCATATGTCATGCACTGGAATGGTTTGTACACACACCACAATATTGCAACATTTAGCTGAATACTACTTTTGCTCAAAATATTTTGCTCAGTTTGTCCTTCTCCTGTGGCGATCATTGCCACCAGGAGGCTAAGGGTCAGAAGATCCAGGAAGAACTGTTCCATCCCCCTATGGCTGTGGTTCCCATCAGCAGTGGGAGATATGTGCCCGGTCACTCAGCCTTGGACCTTGGGCTGCTGATGACACCAAGAGAACCTGGAATATGTTTGTTCCCCCTCTGAGATCTCTATCACCACCCAGTTTCCTTCACTGGAACCTGTGGGCAGAAAAACTGAGAGAAGTATACAGCCAATGGCACAATTAAAATTTTTATATTCTAGTTTGTTTTCTTGTTGTTTGTCTGTGTGTTTCTCTAACATATTATTCAAACCACAAACCACTTGTAGCAGCATCTTAGCTGGTCACACTATTTTAATTTCACTGGGACACAGTATTAATATTTTTGCGCCTCCCCCCTTTTTGACAATATAGGGAGAAAACTAAACACTCTAGATTAGTACACATGCAAATCATGCAGTGAGACATTAGGAGCAGGACATTTTACTGATATGTAGGCCACACACTTGCACACTGCAATCTGGCTAGGGAGCAAATAGCCGCTACTGTCAGGAACTTTCTATGTCGCCATAACATGCCAGAGTCATGTACGACTCTGAACGCATATCTGTTATAAGTGTAGATAGTGACACCCTTTCCTGTTTCCAGTCTGCAAGCCTCTGTGAAAGCTCTGCCTGAGCAGAAAATTTTCAAGGCAGTGATTTCTTTATTAAAACATGTGCAGCCAATACAACAGCAAATCCAGCATTTGGGGAGCCATCCAGAGCTCTTAAAACTGATCCGTTTGAAAACTGAAGTTAAATCACTGTGATTTTGATCATTTGGCATTGCAGGCAGACAGTGGTGATATTTCAGCCAATATTTTTATCTCCATGCAGTTGACATGCTGAGGCCATAAACCCCCCTGTCTCCAAGTGTAAGGCTTATCAGGGTCTGCCAAGGACAGGTATGGTCAGCAGAGCTGCTCTCAGAGCAGAAAAAAGCTTCCTCTGTCCACCTAGTGTAACAAACACTGTAACAAACACGGCAAAATGTATGTTAAAAATTAATTTCACAGACCTAAATATAGGTGTTAGGGATTCCTAATGCCCCTGACACTATCTCATAAAAGTGTACAGCTTCTCTTGCAATTCAGACGAGAAGCCAAACTGACTGCCCAAAAGTGTAGGAAAAAAAATGCATTTGCCAGACCATTCACTGAATGCAAACGCAAAACAAAACCGACTGTCCAAATGTAAAAGGACAGTGAAAAATCACTCACAGAAACATAATTGTCACATCAGACGGAAAAAGTTCTGTGCAGTAGTTACAACTGGTTCACAACTATCAATCAAACCAGCATCATGCTCACCTAGTGCATACACAGAAGCAGGAAGTAAAGCCAATTTTACTCTCCTCTTCCTCAGAAAACACCAACGATTGCAACAACAAAAACCCAAAAATAAACAAACCACTATGTTATTCATACTCAGTGTTGGGTGTAACGCGTTACAAAGTTTGTAATATTACTTTTTTCAGTAACTAGTAGTGTAAGGCATTACTCGTCTGAAAATGGTAATATTATTACAGTTTTCCCG
>JBBPDH010020180.1:0-10812 GCA_037974565.1 Clupeocharax schoutedeni
GAGCCCACTCCACATGTTCCTGGTGTTGGAGGAGTTGTAGCAAGATTCCACCTTTTCTCTGTACTGTCCTTTGGCCGGTTTTATTGCTTTCCTGAGTACATACCGGGATCTTTTGTACTGACGTGGGTCTCCAGAGTTAAAGGCTGCATAAACAGTGCAGGACGTGCTCAGATCTGAACAAACTCAATGATACAATGATACTAATGTGCACAATATCAGTCATAAATGCTCATGGCCAGTGCAGAAGGGATTATGTAGAGTGAGGCAGGTTCAATGCAGACAAACATGGCCAGTTGGAATGATGCTGAATAGACATTGCAGACTGGGCTGACTTTAAACATAGTAGGGTCATGGAAAACAAGTGAGGTTCATGAGGGGGGAACAAACTCCATGCCTGCGGTGAGAACCCTAACATGAGTTTTGCGGAGTCCTCAGCACACACCGGTTGGCTTAGATTTGGTGCGGCATCTGGTAACACACCTGTAGTGCGTGAGTCCAATGGCACATCGTTGATTACAGTTGCTGTAGCAGCCACTAATCACCACCTGAGCTCAGTTAGTCTCTGAGTTTAACTTTGTTTCATTTCATCTGTTTATTCCTATAAATAAATTTCTGATTTCCAGCCAGAGTTAATCCTAACAACACACTGACAGAAAAGTATGTCATCATTAGTGACCTCACAAGATCTCTGTCATCTGAGATTTTAATCATGAAAATCATTTCTCTCTAAATTAAACCAATATGTGGACTTTGCAAGGAAAGGGGAAAATGTGCTGGAATATGTTTACACAAACATTGCCAGTGTGAACCATGCTGAACCATTTCAGCTACTCAGAACATGTCTCTGTTATGCTGATCCCAGCCTAGAGACTGAACTTTCTGAAGAGGTGCCCCTGGGGCATCTCTGTTCTTCAGGACTGCTTTGAGTACACTATCTGGGACATGTTTAGGAAGGCCGTAACCTCTACCATTGTGTAGTACACACCATTGCTGACTGGTTACATCAGCAAGTGCATGTCATGTCTTGTGATGAGGCACAGCATCTTCTCCCCTCGCTGGACCCTCTGCAGTTTACATATCTTCACAAACACTCAACAGATGATTCCATCTCCATCTTCACCCACATGGAGAAAAACAACTCCTATGTGAGATGCTGTTTATAGCATTTAACAGCATTTAGCATCATTATTCCTCAGTATCTGATTGGGAACCTACAACTGCTGGGTCTAATCACCCCCCCCCATCCCCCCTAGGCTCATCCCTTCCTGTTGTGTGGGTATTCCCTGTTTGGTGCACCTTGCTTTTACAGCATGTACAGGTACCTTTTTGCCCTTGCTGTGGCTTCTCCCTTCCAAGTAGTGGCTGATACTCCTGATTGAGGTGTAAGACTGCTGATTCCTCCTCATGCTGGCTCCCATTGTTTGACGGGATCAGTTCGTAGTTGGTGTTTTCAACGTTAAAGTGGGCTGGGGCTGGCGTACACGTGCACGGAACCCTGCTGCTTTGCCTCTACTGGCTACGTGGAGGGCTTTGCTCCTACAGGCAGGTGTTTACCTCTGCTGGCATCGTGAAGGACCTTGCCTTTGTTGGCTTTGCCAAGTACCTTGCCCCACATTGCCCTGTTTAACTGTTACTGCATTTTAAACTAGGACTTTTAAGTGTGATTGTGTGTGTGTGTGTGTGTGTGTGTGTGTGTGTGTGTCTGTGAAGGGCATTAGTGTCACTGGGGTTCTGCCCTGGTTATTTAAGTAATGAGCCTCTATGGGAGTGTATGATGCCTGAAGAAGGTGCTCCCCAATAATCAACACCCCCCCTCTCACCACATTCACATGGACCTTCATCACCAGTTTCATTGACAAGAAGGCCCAACAACAATTTCTTCCTGCAGAGGTTAAAGGGAGCACACACACACCCTAATCCTTACCATTTCCTACAGAGGGACTATATATGATGGCTTGGTAAAAGGATTGTTCTGATTCAGATCTAAAGACCCTTCAGAGGACAGTGAGGGCAGCTGAAAAGAATTGAAAAATAACCATAAAAGATCCCAGACTACCACTGAAACCCTTCTGTTTATTACACACTGCACATTCTCGTTCCTGCTGCTGCTCTTATTTTTACAATTATTGTTACTATTCATTGCTGTCTACCTCTGTTCTGCCTTTATGTACATCTTATAGCTCCTCTGCTAGATCACAGAATCTGTCATAAAACTATATTCATTCAAACACTGACACTGATATTGTCTTGTCTAGTTATTTTGTTACTCTTGTGTATTTTTGTTTCTTGAACTGTGGCTAATGTGGATAACTGCCTTAAATGACCAGCTGTTTCATATAAGTGAAATTGACCATTCTGTCATATGTGAACACACCACAGCACGCAGTGTGAACAGCATGAAATTCTTCCTCTGTATTTATTCCAATTACCAAGTGAAGAAGTGGGCAGCCAGGAACACCGCACCCAGGGAGCAGAAGATTGGGGATTCAGCATCTTGCTCAAGGGTACCTCAGTGGTGATTTATAGTCTTGAAAATCGAACCCATGACTTCCTAACCACTAAGCTACCAACTGCCCCAAAACATGTTAATGTTTTAAAATGGAAAAGAAAGGTCTTATTTCTTTTCATGCTGAAACTAGCATGAAAAGAAATAACACCTGATATGTTTCGTTATATGCTGTTTTTGCTTTGTCTATATACTGCTTGCTTGGATTAGTTACTTTTACTACTCATTTATTGATCTTTGCCAATTTATCTATATTGATTGCTCTAGCCTTCTCTGTAGCTGCATCATATCATGGTCCTGGATTTACATCGTCTCAGATCACAAGACCCTACAGAGGATAGTGAAAGAAGCAGAAAAGATCACTGCAGTCTCTCTGCTCTGTTGCTGACATTTACAGCATATGTTGCATCCGCTTGGTTGAATTCGTTGCTTTTACTTTTATTGATTTTTTGCAAATCTATCTGTATTGATTACTCTAGCTGTCAAGTGGGCAGTGGAGGAAAGACACAGCAGCAGACGGCATATTGTTTCTTGAGAGGATTTCTTTATTGTCTATCACAGTGCACAGTCCAGGCTCACAATGCACAAACTCCGTAGCCAGAACTAGAGTCTCCTAAAAATTCTGGCGACTCAAAGTAAGAGACTGAGGCTCACCAGACATCCCACTAGTCTTCTCTGTAGATGCATTACAGCCTGGTACTGAAATCTTTCCTGTCTGTTGCAGACATTTACAGCACATGTTGCATCCACAAAGCCACCAGCAAACACCCTCTTCTCCCTTTCTTCCTTCTCTAAAACATAACACATATAATCGCAAAATCGTTCTTTCCCAAACAAATGAAAAACCCATGCAATCTTACATGTTTTATACACTGTGCATTCTCTACTCTAGTGTTGTATGCTTGCATTTGCATTGCCCTTTACCTCACTATATGATTTTTTTTAATACATACTGCCATTAGAATACAGTATCTAACATGCTATGTTTCACTTTGTACTGTCTATATTATAATAGCAATAAGCCAATTTGACTTCACTTGAAAAGAGCCTTGTTTGCAGACAGGCGTGTTCTTAAGAAAATTACAGAGCCAGATGTTGATGTATTGTTTGTCTCTTGCTTGTCTGTGGGGAGGGTTTATTGCATTGCATGTCAGACACTGCCTCTATTATAAGAGCATTGAATCAATTCTTTTCAGATCCAGTTTACAAACACAAGCAGGACAACTTAAGATTTCACTTTAAATTTGTGCCCAGTGCTGTCTGTCACCACACTGTGTTCACTTGTTTTGTGAGGCCTTTCTTCATGGCCCTTATATTCATGCTGCAACAGCCTGAGATCCAGGAAACAGAATTTTCAATAGATACTTTTTTGTAGACATTTTACCTGATTTTGCTTTTTATTAAGTTTCTAATAACTGATTAATAATCCATGCAGCAGCATTGTATCTCCTGGTAACTGTTTCAATGACTAATTATGTAATTATTGATAATATTTGATTCAAGTTTAAATGCTCTAAATGTACAATTAATAATATTTTTAAAATAATTTTAAAAATATTGTTGCTTATTTTGCTGTTATTTGTTGCACAGCTTGAGAGAACATTTCCAGAAAATGGTAATTGTATTCTCTTCTTTCCCTTTCTATTTGAAAAAGAATCATCTGCCTAAAATGAGCTGTCTGATTCAAATCAACAATCATGTCAACTCTGGCTTCATTAAGTTTAGTTTAGATGCTGATTATTGTGTACAAGCCATTTCCAGTTCATAAGAACTGACATAGCAAGGCCATTTAAAGTTTTACACATACAAACAGTCCAAGATGGCATAAGGCTCACAGGTAAGACAGAAGGAATTCAAATACACAGACCAGGAAACAGGCAGGGAAAATTAAATCAGGTAAATGTCAAAAGCTGTAGTGTCAGAGGCAAGAGTCATCAGTCAAAGTACAAAGAAAGTTCTATCACCAAAGGCATATAGGACAACGCTCAGAACACCAGGAAATTGGCAATAATTTGGAAAGTCTCATTGTAACATCCAGCCCGTATACATTGTTAGGCAAAGGAAATACTAAATACTCAATAAACAAATTTCAAATGTAATAGCAATGTCCCAAAATGCTGAGAGGTGATATACAGACTTTATGGTAATTCTGAACTGATTCTCATGAATATTAGATTGAAGGGCTATTTATGAAGTAGCTGTAGTTTGTACAAAGAAAATTCATTAGACTGAGATAAATGCTCAGAGAAAGCCCTTTTGTGGTTTGATGGTTGTGATCTTTTTAAAATATCTTTAGATTAATATATTATAAATATATTTAGATTAATCATCTTTGTGTAATTGGTTTTAAATTTGCAGAAGCCTGCAGCACCCAAAAGAACCCCCAGATCAATCAGAGAAATCAATGCTGGGCCAACAAGGTAATTCCCTTAAATGGTACAATTCTCTTAAAGGAGAGGAGTAATAATTGTTGTTTCTCCTCTTTTAACACACAGCTCTGAATAACTTACTTTCCCCCTTAAAAATGACCCTATTGCTTCCTAATACAAAAAAATGATACTAATTCAAAAATTACATTGAAGTGTCATAGCATTGGATCATTTGCTCATGAAATAGAACAATTTAGTCCTCAGAAGCTGCGAGTTATTATTGAGAAAAACAGAAAGGATTTTCATATTAACGGTATCCATCAGGATTCAAGTAAAGTATTACATCTAAAGGCTTCCCTTTTTTTGGTTTTGTGCTGTCCAGGCCTTGTCCTCCATGCCCCCCACATCCTTGTGCTGATTGTTTATGTTTGGGGCTACGATCAGACAACTGAACGGAATGACAGAATGAACCTCTGCTTCTCAGTGCTAGCCCAAACGTAAACAACCAGCATGAGGACAAGGGGGCGTGGCGGACAAGGCCTGGTCATCACAGCCACCTACACTCAGAGGCAGGATGTTTGAAAGTAGGCAATATGAGAACATTATTTATTTCTCCTTGCTGCTGATTGGCTGCTGCCCTGTGACGCATCTGTGGCAGCTGCAGTACAGAATTTCCCCCAGAGCGTCTTGAATGTTCTCGTGTTTTTCATTTTGTTCTTCTTAAAGCCCTGTATTTGTATTACTGTAAATTAAATGAATTTATTACTGTTTTTCCCTGCTTATACCAAAAAAAATGAATTATAAGTTGCATGAATTATAGTGCAATCTATACAGGGGTAAAATCGGTATCTTACATTCGAGCATTGCAGGAGTTCAGTGTAAACTGCACAACACAGATACGGGTTTACCTTTACATAAGGTAAGGTTTTAAGAGTTTAAAAATAAATTAAAGTGTTTTGGGAGCATATTTGGGGGCATATTTCACAACATTGTGTTTTTTCACTACACACAGATGCTCTTGAGCTCTTCCAAGGGGATCCGAGGCGTTCCCAGGCCAGCCGAGAGACATAGTCTCTCCAGCGTGCTCTAGGTCTTCCCCGAAGTCTCTTCCCAGTGGGACGTGCCCGGAACACCTTCCGAGGGAGGCATCCAGGAGGCATCCTAATCAGATGCCCGAGCCACCTCATCTGACTCTTCTCGATGTGAAGGAGCAGCAGTTCTACTCTGAACTCCTCTCAGATAACTGAGCTTTTCAGTTCAGCTACCTTGCGGAGGAAATTCATTTCGGCCGCTTGTATCCACGGTCTTGTTCTTTTGGTCACTACCCAAAGCTCGTAACCATGGGTGAGGAGCCAGACAAAGAATGGCTCATAAGGACCCTTATGAAGAATTACACCCTGAATACATATTTTCCCTTACCCAGACGTGGTCTACCCTGGCCTGGGGGTGGGGCTCAATGGCGAGTGCCTGGTGGCCGTGCCGATACCCATGGGGCCTGGCCGGGCAAAGCCCGAAGAGATGACATGGGTCCCCCATCCAATGGGCTCACCACCTGTAGGAGGGGCCAAGGGGTTCAGGTGCAGTGTGCATTGGGTGGCAACCAAAAGCTGTGGATGTGGTATGTCACCTCTCTGGTGGGGAAGGAGCCTGAGCTGGTGCGCTTGACGCATGGTCTGGGCTCTGGTCTCCTCGAGAGGTTGGACTCTCTTCCACTGTGGAGTTGCCCACAGTGAGAGGCATCAAGGCAGGTGTGGCCAAAACTTTTGCCATATAGCTTGGAGCCTATACATTGGGGTTTACACCAGTGGACCAGAGGGTAGCCTCCCTTCGTCTTAGGGTGAGGGGATGGGTCCTGACTGTTGTTTGTGCCTATGCGCTGAACACCAGTTCAGAATACCCACCCTTTTTAGAGTCCTTGGAGGGTGTGCTGGAGTCACTTCTTCTGGGGACTTTCTTGTTTTGCTGGGGGACTTCAATGCTCATGCAATGACAGTGATACTCAGAGGGGCGTGATTGACTGGAACGGCCCCCCGATCTGAACCCGCTTGGTGTACTGTTATTGGACTTCTGTGGTTGACATGGTTTGTCCATTAAGTTCTTTATAGAACATTGCAGTGATGCCACTTGTGCCTGCTCAGTGGCCAATGTTTATGCATGTTTTTGTCATCAGTGACTTTAGGTAAGAAATGCTGTTCTCTGTGGATTTGGCTTTCTATAGGTTTTGGTTAATTTGTAGTTTAATGGGACAGATACCAGTTCACCTCACTGAGTAAGTGAGTCATGCTAAGCTGAACATGATCAAGAAACCAAAGAGGCTCAGCTCAGTCAGAAACAGCCACAAATCAACTGTTTTCAGCTCAGTCTCATTCACCAGTTTGAGTCTCTGTAAATAAAGAGATCCTCCAGAGGGCTGTCCTGCACATAGGGGGCTACGGGTCTACATGATATGTCAGGAAATACATATATATTACAGATATATTGTTTTATTTTCTTAAGTTAACATTAGTGCTGTTGACATAAATGTGCTAATAATTATTAGCTAAGAATTGTGTGTCTTAGAGCAAGGAAAATGCTAGGAAAAAATGTAAACTCATTAAAAACACATCAAAAACAAGTATTACATTGTACAGTATTACACTACGTTCTATTGTTCTATTGCTTATATTAACTGAAATGCGTAAACTGTATCTGTTTCATATTTGTAACGTATGCTTGTTTTTGATAGCATTGTTCTTGTTGTTAATCTAATTGCCAAAAAATATAAATTTTTCTTCATTAAAGTATAACCAGAACCAGGGCTAGAAAATATGCAGTGCTCTAGGATCTGAAGAATATTTTGTAGACTGCAGAGAAACAGTGTCCCAAATGAACAGTAATTCATTGCTGCCAAAGCTTTGAGTGGATTCTCTTTCTCCATGCCCTAGTGTTTTAGACCAGTCTACTTATGCCATTGTAATTAACTAAGCCCCTGTATTTTATTCTGCTCCATTTAGTTAATTGACACCAACCACATCATGGCCCACAGTCACTTAACCACCTCTCTCTAGTTCTGTATTCAGAGCAGTGCTTGGAAGTGAAAGATGTGAAGTACATCATGGTGATCCAGGGACTGTTTTGCCTTCAGTTTAGCATATTTACATTTAGTGGATTGTTACTTGCTTACACACATTCAGATAAAAAATATAATATGAACAGCAGCATATGGACAGGCATTCTAATTAGTTACGTTGCTTTCAAGTACATTAAATCATGCTAACAGCCATGGAGTCACGATAGACAGAAGAATACATACTAAAGAGATCAGTGACTGTCAATGTGCCACTATAATTTCTCCAATGTGCCAAATCGGTTTTCAGATTATTCATACTGCCTCCGGAGACAACATCAGCACCAGTACCCTAATGGATTGGATTTACTATAACATTTGGCAGAGGTAGAATTATGTCTGGGGCTGTTTTTCATGGATAGATCTAGAAATGAATACCTTACCAACTATGGTGCGAAAGAATTTGACTGGCCTGTACAGAGTACTGACCCCAACAAGGAACTGGAATACCAACTTTCCACTGAACGCTGCCTGAAAAAAGCTTTAAGACCTGAACTCCCAAAGGAGGAGAGATACTCCAAAGTGAGTGAGAAAAAGAGAGTCTATGGAGATAACTAATGTCTCTATAGAGATAAGATATGTCTTTATGGGGGATTATATGTACATTGCTTGTAGGTCAATTTTTTTTCAGGGTCTGTAATATATGTCATCTTCCAAAAACCATTATGGTACAAAATTGTAATCAAATGTCTGTGTATGTCATCATTAATCATGATTACCTCCTCCAGTCCAAACATAAGTAGGTCAGGTGACCTGGAGATGCTAAAATACCAGTTAATTTGTATGTCACAACACACTTCACATGGAAATGGGGCAGATCAGTCTGAGTGTTCACACTAACCCCTGTCTACTGCTGAAAGCAACTACAATGGGCGCACAAGTTAGAGCCATCCTGGAGCAATAGAAGAAGTTCTTTTTGTTCCTAAAGTGATCATCCATGATTCCCTGTTTCTGGGGAAAATATACTTGACACGAATTTAATACCGACCCAAATGGGACCACTATGAACCTCCTCGAGTTTCACACATTGATAATATCAGCAATATGCAATGTAAAGGGCAAATGATCTCAAGAGTGGTGCGATGAGATAGCATCTCATAGCAGTGAAATGTAGTTACAATGAGCAAACTGGTAATAGCTCACTATAGATTCCAAACATTTAACAATCAGGGCAAAATTGAAATAGAGCTTAGCTTTAAGAGAAATGTTGGGGCATCTCATAAATTCATAAAGCATGTGTTTTTGAGAATTTCTTGAGGGTGCCCCCTGGTCAAATTTTCTAAATAAAAAATAATTGCATATTATAAAAACGTACTTCTGTACATTTAATGCACAATTCCTGTTGATTGTATTTAATAAAATGAGAGAAAATATGGCCTGTACAAAAAGTCATGGCACATTTGATATTATACGGTTTTTCTAGTACAAATAAACATCCAGAAAGTTTATAAAAATGTGATTTGACTGTGGGTGTGACAGTGAGTGCAAGCTTCTGCATTTGAGAGTCTAATGTAAATAAATTGTAAACTTAAACTATGCAGTTCTTGTCATGAAAATTAGAAATGGTTACTTACATGTACCACAGCATCTGCTCTAAGCTTTTTTCTACAGTAGGATCTTTTCACCACACATTTTCTCTCACCTGTCTCCAAAGGAGGAGTGTGAGCTGACAGTAATGCCAGGAGAGACAAGCCTCCCATCCCCAATATCACTTTATTTGTTTTGTCATGGATGCAAATCCCCAAAAATTGACACTTGCTGTAACGAGCATCTGCTTCCGCCATCTGTGAGTCACTGCCAAACCTCCGCAATGAATATTCAGTCTAGGAGTAGGGGCAGAAGTGCTCTTCCTCAAGCTTGAGTGCACTCCGGTAAGCGGAGCTCATATTGAGAAAAGAGACTCAGAGAAATACATTCTGATTAACATGCAGCAGACATATGTCAAATGAATGCTCAACTAATCTGGAACAATTGAAGGGCTGACAGTGACTGTGGTTGTAACATACTCTGTGGCGCTGTCGCAAGCAGCCTCCTTCTTTATGTGATGGATATAGATGATGGATATAGATGAATAATTCACAAGTATGCAATGAAGCAGATTAAGAGTGGAGTGTGGCTGTTTAATCTCCATCAAAAAGAACAAGGCCTCTTTATTTATGAGAAGTTGTGTCAATAAATGACAGGCCTCATTTGAAGAAGGAGGAGTGAGACGCGTGTCAGGAGCAGGTGAGAACAGGCTAGAAATGCCTCAGCAGTTAAGACAAGCCTATTCTGGCAATAACAATCAGTCAAATTCACTTTGACATGAGAAGTGGAGGGAGACAACTGAGCAACTATAGCAATGACAGTTCTTATTGTTTCCTAGGCAGTCACACCAAATCTTTAACCCGGTGAGTTAAGATTTCTACTCCGTGTACCGGGATCCTGTGGCAATAATACCTTTAACTCAGCATAAAAGTCGAAGGGAATATATTGTGGCAATCTGGCCTGGGAGGGGTTAAAACTGTGGGTTCACTGGGGGTCCGTGCTCGGGCCAGGGGGGGGGCGCGTGATGGGCCCGTGATTAGGGGGAGGGGGCAATGAGCCACACCTGTGGCTCATCGCCATGGCAACTCCCGGGTTTTTGGGGGTTGCCCTATAAAAGGGGAAAGGTCGTGCCTAAGGGCAGTCTGGGATTGGAGCTAGGGGAGAGAGCAAGAGAGAGGGAGTGCAAGCCAGCTGTGGGGGATTGATGCTGTGCTTGGTGCTGAATAAAAACAAGAAAAAAGAATTCTTTGCCTCTGTCTGAGTCTGTGTGTCGCCTTCCTCCACCGGTCGCCGGTCACTGGTGT
>JBBPDH010020190.1:0-2500 GCA_037974565.1 Clupeocharax schoutedeni
ACACACACGCACACACACACACACACACACACACACACACACACACACACACACACACACACACACACACACACAAAGCAACTAATGTATGCCAGTTACATCACAACACTTCCCCTTTAAAAGAGAATGAGAGAAAGGAGAAAAGGAGACCGGAGGGGTGAGCTTGTTGTTTGGTGGGAGTCGTGTTGGGGGGTGGGGGGTAGTTTAGGACAAGAGAAAGAGGCATGAGTGGTTTTGACTTAATTCCTGTTTCCGTGGCGATAGGCTTTGAAACGTTCATGAGGCAACCGAACGCTCAGGTCATTTTTAATTAAACATCTGTTAGGCCAGAGCTGCCATCTGTTTTTCTCTTCTCTTCTCTTCTCTTCTCTTCTCTTCTCTTCTCTTCTCTTCTCCTCTCTTCTCTTCTCTTCTCCTCTCTTCTCTTCTCTTCTCCTCTCTTCTCTTCTCTTCTCTTCTTTTTTCCTAGCCCCTCTTCTTTTCTCTCACATTCTCTTCTCTTTTCTTCTCTTCTCATCTCATCTCTTTTCTTCTCATAGCACCTCCTCTTTTCTTCTACTTCTCTTCTCTTCTCTTAGGCCCTCCTCTTTTAGTCTATGTTCTCTTTTCTTCTCTTCTTTCTTCCTAGCCCCTCTTCTTTTTCTCTTCTCTCCCATTGTTCTCATTTTTCTTTCTTTCTTTTCTCTTCTTTTCACTTCTCTTCTTGTGTCTTCTCTTCTGCCATCCAGTTATAACATACGAACATAACTTTCATAATTCATAATTGTACACAATATGTTCCATAATCAATTCAGTTTACACAATGTATTACATTCACATTTACTTTACTTGTTTACATGCTTTAGTTTGAATTTCCCAAAAGACAAAAGCAATGAAATAATGTAAAGGATGGTTATTCATTTCATAATAAAGTATCTCCTCTCAAACACGGTTTGCATTTTTAAGGATTAAAAGAAACCACAGGTTCCAAAGCAGTGAGAAATTGACCATTATGGCCAGTGAAGGTAACTCTTAAACTCCTCATTCTGCTTACTACTATGAATCACTCAGTATCTTCTATGAAAATATGAAGCGAGCAGCAGCTGCAGTACAGGTACAGTGCTGGACCTGGTTACTGGCTTTGACCTGCAGCTGCTCTTGGGGCTGGCAGAACAGCCTGTGACCCGTCAGGACTGATGCTCACGCAGGCGGACTTTATTAACGAGGGTTTATGAGCCTTTGGTACTTGAAGTGCTCCCAGTTCTGTCCTTCATCTGGGAAAAACCTGCCTGCAGCTGCACTTATCAGATCTGCAGAGTGAAAAAATGATGTAGAAACAATTGCTGCTTTCCATTTCCTAATGAAAGCTATTATTAATTTCACATCAGATGACTGGAACTGATGCTAGATTAAAATTTAACAGCTGTCTTAGCCCTCCATCTTGCACGTCAGCTTGGAGGCACTTTAATATCTATTTGTATTTAACACATTTGGTAGTAAACCAGATCCATTTTTGATAGTCTGTTTTCAGCCCTTTTGCAACAAGAGCAGTTTTACTCAGAGATTTAAGGGATCGAATCTGTCATTTGGATCCAGTCAGCATCTACAGTGTGTGGTTTTTATAGTCTGACAAAAATAACTGAATATTTAACAGTTTGACAGTAATACTTGTGGAGAAATTTTAATCAATATGACTTCGCAATGTGTGTCATTTTGATCCAGAATGAATCTGCAGAATTATGTTTTTTCTGTCTGATGATAACTGTGAAGGGCTTTTAACCCAGTTTGAATCTGCACTGTGTGTAATTTCTATAGCCTGACATTAATAATTAGTTCATATGAACAGTTTTGCAGGCCTGATCTTTCAATGACACATTTACATGTTTCACTGCCAACTGTTGTAGCAATACTTGTAGCTGAAATGGCAATGTGTGCTTGCAGCCGTTGCATCAGTAGCACCAGCTGTGCTTTTTTGGCAGTTCAGAGCAAAACAGCAGATGAAAAATGAATAATCAAATGTCAGTCTGCCCTGTTCCAGGAGAAGAGGATGTTCCTGCGTTTCAGCTTCTCTCTCCAAACCCCTCTCTCCCTCTCTCTCTTTCTCTCTCTCTTTCTCTCTCTCTCTCTCGCTCTCTTTTCTCCTCTCTCTTACTTTATTTCAAAATATTATGATTTTACCCCTTTCCAATTGTGAATTGTATGCAATATTTGGACTAGTTTTCTAAAAATTAATCCACTTAGCCAAGCCAAGACATGTTTGGAGTTTAGTTTTTGCAAACGAACACTAGAAGTCAATGATCACCCATATCCCCAACACTTCTCCCAATCTGTTCAAACCCCATCCAGCTCTTTATTAAGAGTAGACTGTGGTTTAAGATTCAATATGACTTAAAATTAAGTAAACCTCACCGCAGTCCTTTTAGAACACCAGAACTATGCTTTGTTTAAAGGCAGATATATTTTATTCAAATAAGAGGCAAAAATACATTTGTAACTGCATGAGTACAGTTTTCTGTTTCTG
>JBBPDH010020190.1:5000-10812 GCA_037974565.1 Clupeocharax schoutedeni
GCCTCATTCAGCTGTGTCTGTGAATCACATTGGCTTTTATGCAAAAGTTTCAGCACCCTCCTGGTCAGAGGGTTATGTTTTCGGTGAACTCCTGAGTGAACGGAAGCTGACCTCAGGTCAGGGCAGCAGCAAAGTCAGCTCAAGGCCTTTCTGCAGTTCATTATTTTTCATTTGGGTTTCTTTTTTTTTTAGCATGGGTCGACACAGAAATATGTTAGCACTTAATAAGAACAGGCAGTTACGACTGTAGATCACTTCTGCTATTTAACATATTTGAATTTTCCTCCCTTGTGTCCTCACACACCTGCTTTCCAGAGCATGAGGCTGACACACACATTAGAATATGATAAGGTGGCAAAACGTTTCTGGGCCTTCACCTCAGGCTGGGTTATAAAGACAGGGTGCACAAACTTTTGCCAGCTGTAGAGTCACATGTTTGAATAGTAATTGTACATCATAAATTAAGGGGGTACTCCACTGATTTTTCAAAATTTCTTCATAATTCTGTCATTTAGTGTGGTTTTGTGATATGGTACCAAAGGTGGTGACGGGAACCAGGGGTCTTGATGTTTACAACAGACGAAATGCATTTAATTTTCTACCCAAACCCAAAAGTGAATATACACAATCCTTCTGGGGTTTATATGTCATGTTGTTGACACATAAATAGGAGCAAATATGAAAAATATATTTTCTTTGGGGACTATTTTGCCAAGCAACACCCTACTTGTATTAAGAAAAGTCTAATAGTGTATGTAGTATATCTAGGAAGTAACATGCATATTTTAGACCAAAAAATATCTCAAAACCTAAACTATTCTGAATCAGTATGCTTGGAAGTTTGAAAAATGGGTGGAATACTCATTTAAATCACCAGATTAATCATCTGACAGTTTCTTATACAGCTGCTGGAGGCTTTACCCTCTGTTGAAAGGGACTTTGAACTTTGTAGTTATATATTGCAAAGAAAAAACAAAGCTGATGAACAAGGTCATCATTAGTGTTGGGAAACTCTGGAGAACTTTTTCTCTGTATATGGGCCCTGGAACCCAAGACTGCTAAAACCGACACATTTAGTGTAATGGCTTGGCGCCATCTAGTGGTGAAAATTTGGCATTAAACAGGCAGCTACTAAGTTGGCGCCGCTCTAATAAACTAAATTATATATAAAAAAAAACATATTACACCATATATATTATACTTTGCACATATGAAGCAATAAAAAGTAATTTTATTGTTGTAAATAAAATGGACAACTGTCCAGTGACTGTCGATGCAAATTGAGTGAAATCATATTTAAATGTACACAGCACAATAAACTGAGGTGGTGATTTAAATAACATTAGTAATGACAGTTTATGGTTTTATATGGTGAGTGGAGGTGTGATAATATAGCAGGAAACTAAAAGATGTCTGGCTGGAGGATTATGGGAGTGATGATCATTCTCCATCACCTGCATGAGGAGAACTGTACTTAAATAACTATCTCAGAATTTCTGTATGTTCATAGAATGTTGAACTGCTATTGATCATTGGCACATATAAACCCCACAATTACATTCCAGTATTGAGTCTCCATTTCACTGCTGATGCAACATTTGCACAACTTTTGAATGTTAAAAAAGTACTTTTGTACTAAATTGTACACTTCTTACTTCTAGTTTAGAGTTAGTCTAAATTTTATGTAGAGATGTGTATCCTTTGCATTTTGTATCCCTTAAAATACCTGTGAAATGGCACACCTGTTTTGAAGAGAATCAGTGTGGTTGAGAAGTGCTGGTAGACATTTTTAGGTCTTTCCAGAGATGTTTGTTTTATTGGATTCAGGTCTAGACTCTGACTGGGCCATTCAAGTACCTTCACAGGCTGCTCCTGAAGCCACTCCTTTGTTATCTTGGCTGTGTTCTTCGGGTCATCGTCCTGTTGGAAGATGAATCGTCAGCCCTTGTCCCAGAGCACTCTGGACCAGGTTTCCTTAAAGAATCTCTACACATTTGGCTGCTGTGTCTTACCCTTTATGCAGACTAGGTTCCCATTTCATCCTTCAGGAAAAAAAAAATCCCACAGCGTGATGCTGCCACCACCATGCCTCACAGTAGGGATTGTTAGCCAGACATGGGCTCCAGACAGGACCCTTGGAATTCAGGGCAAGAAGCTTTATTTTGGTTTCATCAGAACAAAGAATTTTGCTTCTTACAGTCTGTGAATCCTAATGTCCTTTTTGGTAAACTCCAAGTAGGCTGCCATGTGCCTTTTACTGAGGAGTTGGATGGGTTCTCCCATCTCCACGAGGGATCG
This sequence comes from Clupeocharax schoutedeni, assembly GCA_037974565.1. NCBI lineage: Eukaryota > Metazoa > Chordata > Actinopteri > Characiformes > Alestidae > Clupeocharax > Clupeocharax schoutedeni. The sequence goes on from JBBPDH010020190.1 coordinate 7,299, forward strand.
CTGGAGCTCCATCTTAGTGACCATTTGGTTCTTGGTCTCCTCTCTGACCAAGACCCTTCTTCCCAGATTGCTCAATTTGGTTGGACGGCTAGATCTAGGGAGGCTCCCGGTGGTTCCAAACTTCTCCCATTTCGAAATAATGAAGACCACAGTGCTTTTTAGGACCCTCAATACTGCCGAAATTTATTTTTATCCTTTCCCAGTTTGTAAAAAGAAAACTATACTCAAGTTGAAATGATCACTTAAGTGTTTCTGGACATGGGTTAACTTGGGAATATCTACATGTAGTTCAGATGAACTACCAATAATTTTTTTATTATTTTTTTTTAAAATGGTATTTGTATTTTCAGGCAAAACTGATTGTTAAAACAGTTACAACATTGATCTACGTTATCTACATTTATCGTCACCATTTTTACCCATCTAACAATATACAAACTCACTTTCTCTGAGAAAAAAGCCAACATCCATGATATATGCGTCTCTACAGCGGTATAAACCACAATTTATTGCGGATTAAAAAAAAAAAGAGAGAGACATGCTCCTCAAAGAAGCTTTAACCATTAACTAGCACTGGTACATCAGGAGAAAAAGTGAAATATACAGTAATTGACTATAAAATGCCACTTTACTAAGCTCTGAATGGTTTTGATGGGCAAGAAAGTGTGCGGGTCACAATGAGTCCACTTTTAAAACAATCCTCATACGGTCTTTAACATTTCATGGATCTCCTGTATCCAGGGACCTGATGTACCAAGTGCTTCAGCATTCACAACCATGTGTTTAATCTCATATTTAAAAGATATGAAGAGCAGAATCTGAAATGCTTGATGAATCTACTCCCAGAACTGCATTATGCCATCTTTGAATAGGCCAGAATTTTAAAATATGAGCCGACAGATACAGATCTGTTATATGTTTGCCATAATGGGTCATTTGGTCCCATGTATTTAAAGGGAAAAAAAAAAAAAGATAAATGCACATAGACTGTACTTTTCCCAACCAGCAATCAATGACAAACTAATGTGGGAGAAATGTATCCCTACTTTAAATAATAAACAAAAACATTCTGCTTCTGTGCTGTACATAACTGCATGGACAGCACAAACACACCTAAAGAGGTGTAACAGCCTACAATCTTAAGAATAAAGCACACTATTCTGCACCCTCATTTATATTTTTAAATTCTGGCCCAAACTGAGAAAAAAAACAAATACACAGAAGGCAAACTGAACAAAAAACGCGAACATATGAGATAAAACTGGAAATGAAACATTAAGGAATAGGCACGGAGAAAGCTGTAGAACATCTTGCCTTACAAACCACTTAGAACTACAAAAAAAAAATACCCCATCGTCATCGAACCCTAATACATGACACATCAGCCTGCTCCATGCACAGCACAACACAATGGGCAACATGAAGAGCGCCCCCTCCTGAGAGGTGCGCCGCAGCTCTGTAAACACACTGGCGTTAAAAATGGGGAGGGGTGTGACTGAGGGGTTGTTTTTCTTTATAGTTTATTTGTCCTTATCAGATTCCGTCTTTTCTTCTTTTGACGACCCTTCCATTTCAGGGGAAGTTTCTTCATACCTGAAGGACAGAGAGAGAGACAGAGGGAGAGGAAAAATAAGTAATACTGGTCACCAGAGGACACCAAACATGCACTTCACCTTCCCTCTAGCCTGCAGTGCTCAATGACTGTTCAAACGGTTCTGAAACTCAAGGGCAGCTGAATGTCTTGTTCCGAGGCCTCACAGATTCTTTTGGTACTCTGTAGTGATTTGGCTTTCAGTAGCATGTTGTACAAGTAAGAAATAAACCAGCTTCCGATACAAACAGGCAGTTCATTTCTGGCAACAATTTTGCTGGCTGAAGAGGAGGACCTGAACACCACCTTCTGCTGATTCTTAAGTTAACGTCTCAGCAAACAGATGGATGAATGGATGGATGGATGGAGTGACCTTACCATGAGCATAAGGAAGAGGAGTGATGTATCAGGACAATCCTTTCCAGATAAGAGAACCTATATGCCTTTTACAGTTCAACAAAAAGTTGAGCCAAAAATGTTTTGTCTGCTGTTCTTGGGAACATTGAGTAGATTAAATGAAAGAAATTGAAACAACTGTTGTACTTCAACTGACTGCAAAGTGCCTAAAGTATTAGAACCACTCAGGATTCAGCACCACCAGTATACTGATCACCACCTAATCATCTGGATCAGACCTGAAGATAGAGGACTTTGTTCTGCTTGAACGTTCCTCTGAAACTGGAAAGATTTAGAGATTTAGAGACTGGACTGAATGTGAGAATATGTGTGAATATGTGAGAATCTGAAAGACCTGAAAGAACTGTAACTCACAATGACAGTAAAAATACTAGAAAGTCTGGTTCTTTGGAGAGTAAATGATGAAGAATCAATGGGCATCAAAAACTTTACACTGTGGAGGCAAACCCAGAGAGAAGGAGAAATCCAACTATCCTTCAAGTCTGTTATTTCTTTTGCCAATTGCCTGGGTTTTGTCTCTTTGATATAAAACACTATGTACAATGTACAGTGAATAAACAACGGAGGATTCCAGATGATCAGGCAGTGATCAGTATACTGGTGGTGCTGGAACTCCTTTATCCAAGAACCTTGTAGACATCTGTAGGCACTTTGCACTCTGTTGCAGTAACACATTTGTTCCCATTTCTTTAATTTAATCTATTTAATATATCAAAGATAAAACAGTTTGACAGGCATAAAATAAAATGGTGATCATTCTTTAAAAAAAGCGTGTCTTGAGCTGGAATAGACGCATTGGAGAAGAGCAAGTGCACAAAAATGCAGGGCAGGGCTTCCACAGGCCTTGAACTGACAATGTTGCTTTAGGATGGTGGGATGAATGCAGGTGGGATAAAAACGTTTTAGGCATGACCTATTCCTGGGGGTAAAGTCTGGAGAAATGGGGAGGGGGGGGGGGCGTACCTGCCCAAGGGGTCTGTAGACGGGGCAGAAAGGGCAGAGTGGCCATTACATGTTGGAAGGGGTGTGGCGGCGGCGGCGGGGGGATGAGACGGCCGAGCTCTGCATGGAGTTAGCCAGGCTGGCTGGGGAGCCCGAGACGGTGGGAAAGTGGGTGAGACGTGGCGTGTGAGGCAACACTTCCTCAGACGATTCATAGCTATGCATCACAGCAGGGAGAAGGAGAAAAGGAAGAGAAAAAGAATACAAACACAGGGAAAGAGTGAAGAAAGGAGGAAGAAAAGGAGGAAGAAACTGTAGAGAGAAAATAAAGGATAATAGAAAAGCAGTTCTTTAAAGCAGTTTAAAGAGATAGTTTGGCCAAAAAAGTTTCACCCTAAATGTTAAGCTACTACGTTACTTTAGGTTCTGCAATTGAGCGACTGCTGCCAGTGTGCATTCATACAATGGCCTGTGTGAAGGTGTGCAGATGTACGACGGCCTGTGTGAAGGCGTGCACATGTACGACGGCCTGTGTGAAGGCGTGCACATGTACGACGGCCTGTG
>JBBPDH010020225.1:0-10810 GCA_037974565.1 Clupeocharax schoutedeni
GTATCGGACATAAAAAGGTGCTATCGGGACATCCCTAGTAACTATACATCTACAATAAGGTATGTCTAATAAAGTGGCTACTAAATGTTCCTCCAGCCAATATTTTCTGGTTTGTTGCTGTTCTGTGGTAATCCTTTTCCACTGATGAATGGTGTTCATAGATTGTCGAGCCACAGATGAGTTTCTGGTAAAATAGCACATAACTTATTCTTAAATGCAGAATTAAAGGTGAAGAGACTTCTGCAATAAGTAAATGGGGCAAAGAAAGTTTCCCTTAAACATTTACACAGATGACAGAACTACAGAATTAAAGTGTTGTGAAACCTGGTCTGGTGTAATATAAAGCACAATGTAAGTCTAGCATGACATGCACAGGCACCAGGGTGAGGATTCTCATAGAGAAGTCCTGACCGACCCTCCTCCACCCCGGGGCCCACTACTGACGTCATACCACCTGACATAAGCCTGTTACACGCTCTCCTCCCTACTTTATCCCTTTCTCCCTCTCCCTCTCCTAATAAAGTTCCCTCATTCGCTCTCTCAGCTGGAATTCGTGTAACTTCGTGACGAATTAGAAAACAGAGCGCACACACAGATGCACTCCCACATATCCACACACCCCTACATGCACACATACATACCCCAGTGTTTAAATAACCATGCTCTCTGTATTTCTCATGATATAATTTATTATCCATTGCACATGGTCAAGGTGGGGCCATGCTTGTGGCTAACATTTGAAGTTAAAGAGCAACTATAAAAAGAAAATAATGGGAGTTGTACCCTCCATGTATTTCAGCGTCGGTACCCAAATACCCACCTGCAGTTCACTCACTCTGAAGTCACGCTTATAAACCTGCCGACATCAAAGGACTCTGTGCTGATATATACATTTTGACCAGCCCATGCCTTTGGAGTCAACTTCATCGCGCTTGAAGTGAAAAGTGGTGCAAATATTGACGTTATTCCAGTTTTGCCATTAAGTAAATGTAATCCACATTTTATACATGATATCGAGGGTGCGCTATAGCTACATATTATTCTCAACAGTCTATCTGGTGACGCTCAGTAATTGTCAACACTGTGTCTTTGGTGTATGTTTTGGGTTGAAGTTAAGGTCCCTCTGTAAATAAGGACTCAGTGTTTTAATTTCTGAAGGTAAGTGACCTGGTCACCTTAAAAAAAACACACATTATTGAACCTCAAGTTAGCAAAACAGAACCTAGCAATTATGGTTTTGCCAGCTTACTATTTGGTGACACATGGCAAGGCAATTTTATTTGTAAAGCACATTATCAAACACAGAGGTCATTTATTGTGCATTACAGAGATAAGCATAAAAGCATAAAAAGAAGAATGGAAGTAATCCACAACATCAATATACAAAAAAAGCTGGAATTTGAATAAAAAAGGTCAAAATATAAAAAAGACAGATCATCTTGATTATTAGAGGTTCTGTGAACTCCATAATTTAAGGCTGTGAAGTTACATAGATGTTTAGGTTGAGCATCTACAAAACATATTGTATCAAGAAAATAGTATTAACTTAAAACTAGGACTAAACTAGGACTGGGTTTCCTCTGTGTCCGTGAACCTTTGATCATTTCTGCCTGATCCTTTTAGTTTGAAGTCACATCATGAATTGCTTTGCCACAATTAAAACAGAAAGAAATATCTGACGCAGTGAATGTATGAGGCAACAACCACAGAACAGTTTAGATGAGGGAAGCATCGCTAACATGTGGTGGAACTCTCCTCATTCAATGAAGTCAGATCTAGTTGACTAATTGTCTTTCTTGTTTGCAGCTGGAAGGAGGGAACAACGAGCCTAAGCCTGAGAAACAACCCGTTGTGCTTGTGACCTTGATACTGGTGGGCTTGGCTGTGGCTGCTGTTGGGATAGCGCTATATGTGTGGAAGCACCATCGCACCAATGCCAAGGGCATGAAGCTAGTAAGCCCCCACCCCCCCATCATATACACATGCACATAGATACGGACAGTGTCCTCTTCACTGTAATATCACAATATACTCACACACACACACACACATACAACATACACGTGTATACTCAGAAGTGCAAGTACATAATAAACCTGTATTTTATGGCTATATAAATTCTCCTGTTCAGCACACCTGATTTAATGTGCTTGACTGTACAGGACTCCAACCCTCAGTTCCTCATCTGTATACTAGAATAGCGTATTTAGTATCTTTAATCAGCACTGACTGTACAGGACTCCACCCAGGGCTGGCCTGGGATGAAAAATCAGCCCGGGCATTTTGAGCCAAGACTGGCCCATCAGGCTGTCACCCTGTGCAGAGGGTGGGTGGGGGGTTGCTGACGGGATTCCATGCCAGGGCCCTTCTCGATGTCGTTCCGGGGGGGTGGGAGGTGGAAGATGCTGCTGACGGGATTTCGTGCCTGCCCAAAATTACCTGGCAGGCCCAAATTTACCATGCCCAGTCCAGCACTGACTCCAACTCTCAGTTGGTCACTGCTGAAGGAACAAACTGCAATCTGCCTCACCAAGTGTTCTCAGTCAAATCCACATTTTAAAACTACACACTCAGCCTAGCAGCAAGTATTATCCCCAAAACATTGGGGGATGCAAGTATGTTTGGTGCAGATGTGAAGGGTGGCGGGACGATGTCTGTGCAGTAGGCTACTTAGCTGGAGAAGGTCTGCCAGGCTTGTGATTAAGTGAGGAGCAACTGGCTCCATATCAGAAGTGTTCTTGCAGTGCACACCCCTATATAACTTCCAGAACTGGACTATTATGAGAGTGAAATATTTCTCGTTTCATCTCCGCGCCAAATCAGCGCAGCTGTTTTTTTCCCCCCTCTCTTTGACGTCAAACGATGAAGCTTTGCAAAAAAGCTGCAAAGCCTTTAACTTTGGCTGCCAACAACACAGCTCCATCTGCACTGATAAATAGGGCCATGTGGCATTATAAACAACCCCTGGAAATGAATTGCAGCATTTCCTTCAGGCACTGTCATTGTACTAATGCTGTACTATTGAAATGTAATGATCCAATCTCATAATTACATAAATCATGCTTTTGATGTAGCCTAACTCAGCTGTAAATAGCATTCATTGATTTTCATTTTACGTAACATTCTTAGTTTCTATATCAAGAAATGACCAAAATATACAAAATCAGAAAACTTTATTGATCCCAAAGGAAATGGCTTTATATTCCTCTGGAATAAAAGGAGGAAAAAGGAGGAAGTTGCTTAATAAAACAGAACAGAAATAGTTTTATCTCACACAATGGAAGACTCTAAAATGATGTTATATTTTAATTGAAATTGCAATACAATTGAAAAGAAAATGTTTCTGTTTATGCATGCAAATTTGGTTTTGATGTTACATTACAACATCTAGGCTACAACAGCTACAACAACAGCTAATTTAACCATATAGGCCATACAGGCTAGAGCCCAGGGCTTAAAAGGGTACCATAACTTAAACACCTTTGCCCAAAAACAAAGTGATCTCAGCTAGCGGTCGCAGGGGTTGGGCTATATACAGTTTGTTTGGTGCAAGGCAGGTCAAGGCTGCTGACTTTTTAATCTTTTCTCAAATTCTTTAGGTATTTTTCAATATGCACTTTTCTCTGCATTTATGGTGAGTCACTCCCCAAGTATGGATCCAGTTCAAAGCCAAATACAGATAAAATACCCAGAAGTGCATCAAAACAGACTTCATCAGACTTGTGTGGACTTGGGTAGTCAAATTTCCCAAAATGCATTTCACAAAAAAGAATGGCAATGGTGGCAGAGTAACTGCCACTGTAAGTTTTAAGTGCCCATTGCCAATTCTACACGTTTTCTTCAGGTTTTATACAACTGTTTTGTACTACTTCCACGACTCTCCAACTACTCTCGCTATTATTTCACAGCAAGTGGCCCTTTTTAGACACACATTGTGAATATTTAATTTTTAATTCATACTTTACATTTAAAAATGTATTATATTTCATGCTGTTTAATTGCAAATATCAGTTGAGCTGAGCTGAGAATGTAGGGTCTCAAGCCTTGAGTCACGACTTTTCATCCAAGCTAGGCTGTGATGTCAGCTGATACTAGCAAAACCTATGATCTTACTTCAGTGTCTTAAGATTTGGGGTGTTTGTAACATAGTGTGTAAAACACTTGAACCCCCCCACACTTTCTACCACTGTGTCCTTACGCAAGACACTTAACCCTCTGTGCTCCTGGGGGCTGTCCCTGCAACTAATGATTGCAAGTCGCTCTGGATAAGGGTGCCAGCCAAATACAACTTTATCATTACTTTCATAACTTGTATGTTAAAGCTTCACCCAAAGTGGCTTCACATTTTTCACAACCACTAAATTGCTTAATTGCTTATGAAAGTTCAAAAGACGTTAAATCGGTTCAAAAAGTGTTTTTGCTTCAGGTTCCACTTTTTTGTGGTTTAGTGGTATGTGTGTGTTCTCCTAGGCCGAGGAGTCCGTCATGGCTGATGAAGAGAATCAGGGTAACACTCTGGTGTCTGTAGCCCCTCTCAACCCGCCAGAGCCACAGGAGAAGCCCAGCCAGAATGGAGAGTCCCCAGAAGCTGTGAAGACCCAGAATCCCCCGGCGGCTACCAACGGTCACTCTGCCACCAAGACGGCTGACACTGAGCTGTGAGAGATGTTTCCATGCCACAAAGCCTTTGGGTTAAAGGCCACCATCCCAGGTCTCCTAAACCCCAACCCTGATCAATAGACCCTGGCCTTCAAAGGACACTAGGGGACAGCCACTGCACATCTCCCTGATTTTTCATTTATTTTTGTCAATATGTTTAACAAACATCGGGTCGGGGGCTCTGAGTTCATTCGTAAAGACGATGGTGGTGATGCTTCTAAAATGGTTCCTAAAACTGCAGTGTGTCTGGGGGTGCAACCAAAACATTTTGCAAATTTTTGGATAAAATCGGTCTCATATTTTATGGTGTTAATATAATGAGGATGATGATGATGATGATGATGAAGATGATTGTTAGGTCATTTTTGTAAGTTCTTTGTATTGTATCTGGGGAGCAACCAACATCATTGGCAAAGTTAAATTGTTAATCTTATTCATTCACAGTGTTATGCTGTTCAGGTAATGATGGTGGTGGTGGTAATTTTGGTATTATGTACTGATGGTCCATTATAATGTGAAGAGCATGAGAGGTGTGGCCCTATGAGCTGATGTTAAGTACTGGCCTTGGGTGGAGGACATTCCCATGATTCATTGCTGGCTCCCATGATTGTGTCAGGGCTGGCCTGGGTTGGTCCCTGCTCAGAGCTCACCAACTTTTCTCAAACCTTCCACAAGGCTCTCTGTCCAAGAGCACACAGTTCTCAGATCACTGTAAATCATGCAGTGAAGAAGTGCTCAAAAAATATATATGGGAGCGCTGCGTTTCCTTTACAGTGTGTATGAGAAGGCACCTGCATATATCCATGGTTTAGGTGTAAAAAATGCAGCAATCTGAAGCTGATTACTCAAATCTAGGAATTTTGGAAGATGTAATGTGTTGTTTCTTTGGCCCAACTAAAATTTCAAACGCAAATATACAAAAAAGGCTTGAGATTTCAAAATGCATTGGATCATTTCCTAAGGAGCCATTATCAGACTGAATCGTTGTGAGGCCAAAGTTTTCTACCCTTAGTGTGTATGCATCTATGTTCAAAGGTTGTGACAAGTGCATAGTATGTGTGATGTCGTCTTTGAGTGCATCGCTGTAAGTATGCATGTCAACAGTATTCTCAGACAAGATGATGGTCTTGTTCAAGCTTTTGTTTTTGAAACTGAATGACAACGTGATGACTTGTGGAGTGAAGGTCTTATGTAGCGCAGGGCTTCTCTAAACAACAAGGAACTCCTTTCCATCACTGCAAAGCACCAAAAATGAGAGGTGACCAATAATACATCACCTTTCCAGTGGACCCAGAGACAATTTGGAAACACGTATCTGCTTTGTAAACCAGTATTATGCTCTTTTGTGATTTGTGTAGTCATTTAGATATAGCAGTTATCCCGAAACCCAGCCTAGTCATTTTAATGAATTTCTTGCATTCATACTTACATTTGCCAAAGCTGAGACTTGAATGGGGCAGAATCTACACTGAGAACAAGTGATGTATTGAATATGCATGATTCAAATGTGTACATCATTACCACTTTAATAAAACGTATATACTTTTGGCAGTAACTGTGCTGATGTAATGTGTTTTGCTATTGTAGACATGTTGCACACTGTTGAATCAAGCTCATGCAAACCAGCCATTTGTTTTTCAGTGCAGCTGTTGGGTGTACATAGACTTTCCTAGCATTACTATTGAAAAAGCACAGTACTGTATAGCTTATAGTGTCTTTTTGCTTAACAAGACAGACGTGATCTGGTTTTCTCATCAAACCAGCTCGCTTCTGGAAAGGAAAGCGACTGTACGTGCATAAGCATGTCTTCATTTCAAATGTTTTGTTTATTCCTGCTTCTTCTTAACATTTCACTGTTCCAAGTCAAGGGGTTGGGAGGGGGAGAGGGTCTGTGTACTAGAATTGTATTAAACTGATGACTTTCTTTTTGATGTAAGTTTATGATATGAATAAAGTTTTGGAAGGTAATGCCTACAGTTTTTTTATTTCTTTACGACTCTTTTTCACCAACCAATAGAAGAAGGCTGTTTATTGGAGGGAATATTGTGTAAGATTATCAGCACACGCACCTAATCTCTGCTATCCCCCCCAAAACACACATACACACACACACACAAATGCTTTGCTGCTCTGGAAAAAGGCACTATAGCTCTACAGAGCAAACAGCTGGCTTACATAAGTGATGATACTGACTTCATCTCTTGGGGTTGGGCCCCACCAAAAGAAAGAAAGAAAAGCTCATCAGGAACAGCTACTCGGGTGTGGATCCATCTGCTAGATCTGCGGCAAACTCTACACACACACACACACACCTCTCTGTGAAACCACCTCTCTCCCTTTAGCATTCCTACACTGAGCTTTTACCCGGTCAGGGAGACCTGCTGGGTGGACAGAAAGAAACTTGGCCTATTTTGCTGAGAACATTAAGATTAATTATATGGCTGCAACAAAATGACAGCAGAATTTGTATCATACATAACTTCCACATGAAAAAAATGCATTACACAGTTTTGCCTGTTTCATTCTTCCGGGAAAAGAAATATGGATGTATATGTATATAGTATATCCACCCCCATTGGCCTTTTTTTATCAGCTATGCCTAACATATTAGTGTGCTTCGAAGGGACTGCTGATAGTTCTGACTGGCCATCTGCCCCAACCCCCTGCCTTCCCACCTTCATCCATCAGTGGAAAGGGACCACCACAGTATACATTTCATTGATGCTCACTTTTAAAATGAACAGAACTGATTGGTCAAAACTATCAGGACCATTCATTAATGATATTAATGGTATCCCAACTGCTAGTGTCACCACTGAGTTACCCTTGAGCAAGGTCCCCACACACTGCTCCCCTCATTGGTGGTAGCCCACTGCTTCACTTGGTGAATGTTAAAATGCAGAAAAAGAATTTCACATTGTTCACAGTGTGTGCTGTGGCGTGTTCACACGTGACAATAAGGGTTAATAAATCAGAATCAGAAAATTGCTTGTTACAACTGCACAGACACACAGAGACTGAGAGACAAGAACAATAGAAAATGTAAAATCCAAATAAATCCAATGATGCAGAATGAAGGAGTGTTATTGCACATAGTAGCAATACGATGTATAAAAGTAATACTGACATAGTAAAGATATTCACATGGTACATTATTGTACTAAATCTAAACCATGTATAGCAAAGGCATCACTACACTTTAACCATTTCCTTTAGAGCGATGATGTATTTGATGCTGTTGTAGGGGTGTCTGGACTGACTTAAGTGGATACATGTGTCTAAAAAATGTTTTTCATATTTTCTTCATGTTGACATTTAAATCAAATAGTTTCATTGCATGCAAAAATGTTAACCACTATAAGAGATGATGTTCCTTTATTTCTCTGAAAGAAATAAAGGATTGAAAAAAGGATGACAAATAAATAAAACGATACAAAAATCTCCTTCATGACTGTCCTCATCTTACCCGCCCTGTGGCTCCAGCCTATTAGTTCAGATTTTTGGGCGGTGACCATCTATCTGTTACAGTGTAAACAGAGCCCCGCTTTACCCCTCCCCAGTAATCATAAGATGCTCATATGATCTCCATTCCCACACGCAGATGCCACTGCCTAGGCCATCACTCTCCACTGTCACCGTAAATATGCCACCCATCACATCAAAAACATGTCATTTTTATAATCGCAGGTGCAGACAAATTGCAGACAAAACAGCAGCTATTCGAGCTACTTCTCTGAGGCTCCTTGTATCAAGCGGAAATGGGAAAAACACTTTCGAGAATGAATGCACAAGGCACAAACAAACAAGCTAGTTTTGTCTCTGATTGGGCCTCAGGCTAAAATGTTAAAAATAAACTGTCGCTGAATTGTTCAGTTGTTCCTCTGAATAGATATTATTGGATTAAACATCATCATTGTGCTGTATAATATCAAAGCTTGACCCAAAAAAACCTTTCCCAAGAGTGTGGAGCAGATGTGGTGGCCATGGTGGTCCTGCTGCCAAGCTTGTGCATTCTGACATTATCCAATTTAGATACTAAGGCCTTCGTTTATCTTCTGATAAGAGTGAGTTGTGACTTCAGATGCAGTTTCTCAGATTTCTGAGCATTGGTGGGGTAGTGAGTGAGGCATATGAAACATGAAACTATGAGTAAAATGCATTACATTCTTTAATGCAAGATTACAGAAATGCACAATTTTGCTTAATAGACCAGGGGTGATTTCTGGTTGATTTTAAATGTGAAATCTTTCTCTCTATATATAACTGGAGGAGTGTGTTAGCTGTTAAGCTAGCTGATAAACAAAATGTTAACAAAAAATAAACAAAATGCTTATGTACACACAGCTTGCCACTATATCCATGCATTTTGTGTGTGCAATGTTCTGTAAATGTATCATCCAGTTTCTTCTTGTACATATAACCTTACGTGCACTTATAACTTATACCTTTTTCCTGTAATTGCTGCTTATTGCACTTCTGGTTAGACCTAAACTGCATTTCGTTGCCTTGTATATGTACATGTGACAAATGACAATAAAGTTGAATCTAATCTAATCTAATCTAATATTACCAATAACATCTGATATTATCTTTCAAAAAAAGAAGAAGAAAAAGGTCTAGTGGCCCTGTGATTAGAATGTTGTTTAGCCAATAACGTTTAGCCAATCACAGCGCGAATCTCTTGCCTCTGCCATGAGCTTCAAAACTTGTTGCTCTTGTGAATTTTCGCTCATTCACCCACTTGGCTGTCTGGTGTAAAATGCACCCTAGAAACAAGCAGAGGACGATTCCATCCTTTTTTCAAACACACAGTGTGAGTGTTTGTTACAGAATTATAGAGGTTTGAAATCTTGAGAAGTGTTAAGGCTTACACTAAAACTGTCTAACGTTACTCCAAGCAGGTAGTTCCATTTGCATTGTCCGTTACCCCGGCAACACAGTCTCACAAATCCACTTCAGAGACGTTTAAATAAAATTATTTTTTATATTATATGTTATATTATAGTTTCCGATTTACAAAAATAGAATGTGAGCTGACTGTACAATTGTTTACTTGCTAAAGAGATGAAAATAATTCGCAGTTATCAGTTAAGGTAAGAAAACTGTTCACTTCAACATCAGCCCCTGTGGCTAGAATTTGCCCGTTCTTAAAGGGGCAGTACACTAATTCACCAATATATATCAAATCACCTAAACACATGAATTCTAACATGTTTTTAACCTTTTAAGTATTATTTAACATTTTAATCATTATATGAACTTCAAAATGGAATTATTTATCTTCATAACATTAATTCTTATTCACATTACAATCAAATGACCTTTGGCCTCTACAAGAATGTTGCGATGACGCGAATCACATGTTTCCATGTTATGATTTAACGTCGAAAGACAACTGAACCTGTTCTGTGTACCTCTTCACGTTGCGCCGAATTCAGTGTGTGTTCAATGCTTTCCTACTTGTTGCTTTGGGTAAAAGCGCTGGTAAATGAGAGAGAACAGATTTTCGGGTTCTGCTGTCTTTGCCCGCGTGCTGCTCGTGTCCAGAGTAGAATTGTCCTTTCAGATCAAATTTGTTTTGCAACGAATATCTGATCATACTTTAGTCTTTTAATTCATTACTACTGTGGAACAAATTGCTAATATTTTAAGGAAATATACATTCATTTGTTTTCTTATACGTTTAATTCCAATTAACAAAATATAACATTTTCTATTTGATGTTTAAACAGTTAAATAAATTTAAATAAAGGAATTGGGGATTCACTAATGTAACTACTATGTTGTAGTTCTATGGGTTGCTAACTTGTGAATTTGTTGAACTAAATAGCAGATGAGTCAATAAATTAGTGATCCCTGCCCCCATATCCTGTTTATATCTGTTGTTTTTAGGATGTTTGTGAGGAAGTGTATATAATCAAAAATACCTTTTTCAGATAATTTTCTACTTCATAAAAATTTAAGTATAGATTTCCACAGTCCTGTGTCCTGCAGTTTTTTAATATTAACACAGACCAATAAGGTAATATAGAAAAACCTAAAAATAGGTAATAAAAAACGATTATGATGTGGCAGTGAATTGGTTTAGTCTTGACTTCTGGTCGTGAGTGACAGCGTTGGGGGATGGGAAATCTGTTGATTGTCGATTACA
>JBBPDH010020276.1:0-10809 GCA_037974565.1 Clupeocharax schoutedeni
GATCAGTATACTGGTGGTGCTGAATGCTGAGTGGTTGGAACTCCTTTATCTAGGCTCCTTGTATCTTTAGACACTTTTTCAGTCTGTCACAGTAAAACATTTGTTGACATGTCTTTCATTTAATCTCCTCAGTATGACAAAGATAAGAGTCTGACAGAAAATAATATTTTTGCAGAGAAAGGTAATTCAAAGCAAAATATGAAGAAATGAGGCGGGTTCCAGACTTTTGTATTGTGCTGAAGGTCCCATTGGCTAAAATATGTAGTGAGTTGGAATCAGAAATTTGAAAATACAACACAGTCAATATTAACATACAGAAGAAGTATGAATTTTATAACAGAATTGACTGCTATTGATGGCACAACTGTTGGAGAAGTAGTGCTGCATTTAAACCATTTATTTGCTGTCTTGACACCCGCAAGCTCCCAGCATCACTGAAGATCATCACATTCCCTCTTGAAAAAGAAACCTAGATACCTCCACATGGAACAATTATAGGCCTGTTTAAAATCTTCCATTCTGCGATAAGATAATTGAGAAAGTAGTTTTCAATCAAATGAGTAAACTCATAATTGTCTTAAATGGCATTTAATTAGATACAGACTCAGGTTAGATATCTTGGAACTGCTGGATGTTTTTGACATGGTTAATCATTAAATACAGCTGGAAAGATTTGAAAATTGGATTGGGATTCCATCCACTGATGGCTTAGGATGTACCTTGAAGACAGGATGTTTATTATTATTTTGCATCTATAGACACATATGAATCAAAGAATCCTACTATGCTGTATGGAGTCCCTCAAGGATCCATTCTTGGCCCCCTTTTGTTCAACCTATACAGGCTTTATCTCAGTCAGATTCTTAAGCTCTTTCAACAAATGATTCATTGTGTTTATGCATGAGAAAGTAAATGACAGGATTCAGCAGAATTTACTTCAGTTAAATAACAACAAGACAGAGACTATTCTGTTTGGGAACAAAGAAGCAAGAAACTCGTAGATCGTAATCTAGAATCCAGATTAATAAAAACTACACCCCAGGCCAAAAACCTTGGTGCAATCATGGATGGGAAGCTTAGTTTCAGTGGTCACATTAAAGCTGTAACTAAATCAACATTCTGGCATCTCAGAAACAGAGCTAAGGTTACAGGAACTCATCTGTGCCTTCATATCCTGCAGGGTTGCAAGTTACAGTGCTCTTCTCACTGGCTTAAACCAGTGACCGATACAGCTTTTAAAAAATGCTCTAACACGCTCTAACAAACACCTTACTCCAGTCCTCTGGTCTTTACAACTCCAATCAGATACAGAATCGAGTTCAAAGTGTTGACATTTGCTTATAAGTCAGTGGTTTTGGGCCAAAAGTTACATATCTCTATGATGTTTGATGAACATCAGCCTGGAAGGTCTATTAGATTAGTTGTAGCTGGAGGAGTCCAGATCAGGAACTAAACAGGCTGAAATGAAATGTAGTCTCTGTGCTGCCCCCTTCTGGAACCAAGATCATCATGGAGATCAGATCTGCAGAACTGTCCCGTTTTAAAAACTGACCTGTTTTTTACTGCTTTATTTTTCTTTTTAAACTCAATTTATCTTTGCAGAACACAGTCAGTGACTTCTGTGGATGATGCTGTGCTTTGCAAATAAAAATGCCTTGACTATTCTAACACACACACACACACACACACACACACACACACACAGAGGAGCCGGACTGTAGGGGCAGTTTGAGGACGTTGGAGTCCAAGCTGAACTGAGACACCTCAGTTTTTGGGCTGAGGGAGGGGGTGTCGGACACACAGATTTGTTGTGGGTTCCTGCAAAGGGAAAAAGGAGGACAGAGAGAGGGAGAGAGAGAGGGCGAAAGAGGGAAGCACAGAAAGAACCACAGAACGATATTAGCTATAGCTCCCATGAGGCTCGGAGAAGAAATAAGGTCTCAGCGGCCAAGTTTTCATTAGTAAGCTGATGCAGTTCCATATCCCGGCCTAAGCCCGGCTCAGTCTGCTGGCTGGCTCCAGGATGACACCATCTCTCTCCTGGCTTCCCCTCCGCTGTCCATAAGCCACGTTCACCTGACGTTTAGTTGGAAGAGCCACGGGCTGAAAAAAAGAGCGGCTGCTGAAAGTTGACGTCCTCCCGTGGCAATTATTCACCTGTTCTCCGCGGCTTGGAACCCCGAGCGTCTCCCCCGGCCTAATCCCCCGCCCGCCTTTCCACCACAGAGGGCGCAACTTGATAGCCTCGGCACTCACAGTTTATTTAACAGAACATTAATTAGAGAACTAATTGATGCCACAATTCAAAGGGAGCAATCGTACTGCGGGCCGGTCCCATTCGAGGAATCGCTATTCTTGGCAGTGCGTACTTAAAAGCAATAGTCTGGTGAAAAATAGAATTTGTACAGTTTTCCTCTCACCTAGGAGATGAAGAACAAAAGAACCCACAAACAAAAGCGAAGTTTCATGCCTGCTGTTGTTTTTAGTTGTGCTTAACTCCACAATTACAGATTACGTACAGTGTTAGAAACCATACAAGCATTGATGCATACACACACTAAAATGTTACTCCGTAAACCTAACTGCCACTGTAAACACCTTTCACTTATCAATTATATGTATACTGCACATACTTGATCTTGCTGCTGCTATATTTTGCACAGTTATTTATTGTTCTCTACCTTTGTATTAGCATTTTTGCACACTGAACGATTCTAATGATAGAAAACAGTATCTGTCATACAAAATGATCTTTTGGCACCCCATCTAGTCCTGCCCTGCTGTGTTGTGGTGCTGGAGGAACACTGAGATCCTGGTGGAACACTGAGATCCTGGAGGAACACTGAGATCCTGGAGGAACACTGTTTCATTTCACTGTGTATCAGGAAGATGTATGAAATGACAGTAAACCTACTTGACATTTTGGGTCACCAAACTGTCATTGTAAGTTCTTCATTACACCAGTTCATGCTGACCTGCTGTTGCTTGTTGCTCATTCAGCCCATATCAGTATAGGGGCCATTCTAACCATCCAGATGATTTGTATCTTGTGTATTTGCCCATTTTGTTAGAGCTCTAACTAGTGCAGCACGAGAAATGAGGCGTAAAGAGAGAAATCAGGCCAGTATTGTACACGAGTCTCAGATTCAGATGAATAATTCATTAATAATGACTTTTCTTCGAGCGGGTGGATCATCTGCACTTGCCGACTCCCAGACCAGGTGCACCGAATACCCACTAATCATTTTATTGGACCCATACCATCTTTTCCCATGGCGGAGAGCGTTTTATCTTTTCTTTTCTTTTCTTTTCTTTTTATAAATGCTAATTCCAGGCCCTGCATTCCTTCTTGCTTCCAGCCTCGATGATGGTCTGCTAGCCCTGGTATGGAGCTGGCTGCTTTCCCAGCTGCTAGTCTGCAGAGGAACTGCTGTGTCTGTCCAACAGATCAAAACATTAAAGGCATCGTATTTCCCCCTGATATTCACACACAGTTCCTCAGTCCAGAGTAATGGTGTGCCGCCTGACTCTGACCTCAGCTAGGATTCAAACAGCATGATATACAACAGTTATCTAGCTATCCAGAAGAGCTAACTACAGTTAATGACCTGAGTTTTGTCATTGGCATTCCCAAATGAGAGGCACCGGGTCTACTCCAGGTTCCAGTGTTGGGAAACTAGATCCTCTGAATTACAAGATACAAAATGCTAATTTTGCTACACAAATGCTACAGGCAAGCTAACCCCAGCAGCATAGTATAGCTAATACGGTTAAAATTAAAATGCATTTGTATATTTTAGGTGAATTTCAGATAAAAGAAACTGCTTATAAACCTGTTAGCATTAGCTAATCTATCCTCACAATTCCTGAAAATGATTGGCGTAAACCAGGGGTGTCAAACCTGTACAGAAAGGGTCGCAGTGGGTGCAGGTTTTTGTTCCAACCAAAAAGAAGCCACACCTGAGTAACTGAAAACCAAGACCAACTGATTACTGAGGTGTAATCAGGTGTGCCTCCTGCTTGGTTGGAACGAAAACCTGCACCCACAGCGGCCCTTTCTGGACAGGTTGCACACCCCTGGCATTAACAATGGAACTAACTTTTACACCACAGACACAAGTTTGTTTGTTTTGGTTTTTATTTTTTAATTCTATCTGTCACATATTTTTGTTTGTATACAATGCAGTTTGTATGAATTCCCATTCATTTCCATGTATTTCCTGTTAGTTAACATAGAAACTTTCCAACTACTTCCAAAAATTCCCCAGTGTAACTCCCATGGACAATTTCTGGAAAGTTTCTGGCTATTGACTGTAACATTTCTGCCCGTTACAGCCTACTATTGACAACACATTTTTCTCATAGAGAAAAACAGCCAGGTCATTCTTATTTGGGCATGTGGACTAAAAAAATTGAGGATTAAGTGAAGGACGCCATTCTGTCTTGAACACATCACAGCTCGAAATTGTGCTCTGTATTTGACCCCATTTAACACATGTAACCATTCACCAAGTGAAGCAGTGGGCAGCCAGGAACCCAGCTCTGCAGCAGTGGGGAGCAGTGTTGGAACGGTACCTCGCTCAAGGGTACCTCAGAGGTGCAACTAGCAGTCTAGGGCTCCAAACCCATGACTTTCTGATCACAGGGCGAACATCCTAACCACTTGGCTGGCTTTACCTAATGAAAATCTGAAAGTGGTGCTGCTGGTGTAACTGCTGATTTTCAGCCAGAGGACAGAGGAAACCAGAGCTGAAGCTCTTCCAGAGGATCATGTCGATGAGCTTTGTTTAGACAGAAATCAGCTGAAGCCGATGTTTTCTTAATGGGTTTCCATTGTAGCCGTTTTAGATGTCAAGGATGGGCACCGACCAGCTGGCCAGGAGACCCTCAGACCTGTCACTGTAAACAGGGATTAAAGGAGAAAGAAAAACAGAACTGCACCGTTCAGATTTACCCAATTTTCCACAAACAGTTCCAAAGGTAGTTAATGTTAAGTGTTTGGCTTCTCTACTTTTGTACTCTAGATAATACATAAAAAATGAAAAGCTAAATTAAAAACAAAGCGCTACTACTGTTTTTAGCTTTGCTAATGTACTTCAGTCCATGCTTAAAGGTTACAGTGAGTTGTCCAGTGACAGAAACCACGTAAGCAGGTCTAATAGAGGTTATTAAACACCTCTGCATGCATTGAGGTGAGGGGGATTTAACCCTGCAGTTAGCACCATGCTAACTTGTTATTAGCTTTTATTACTAGTTAGTAACATTAGATTCATCACTCCAGCACTAAAACTGAAGAAAAACACCAAACATGTCTCTGATGAACTGCACGTTGTTTTATCTTGTTTTTAAAGGTATAATACACTTTAAAAGTTCTGTAAAATGTTCAGCATTTTTGCAAGAAACTGTGCAAACATTTAAACAAAAACCTTTGGCTTTATTCAGCAGTACAAAATATAACAAAGCACATTTTAATATAAAGTGATAAATACAAAATGAATTGAAATTCAGTCAGTGCCAGTGAAACTGTGACAACTTTCATTAGACAGAAACTCTTGATTTTCCTTTCAGCTCAACCGAGTCTCCGAGATTTTCGAACCGGCATCCTCGTCCACGTCTCCAAGGCAGAAATGCCGTAATGCGAAGCAGCTTGTTCCACTTAGTCACAGGTGTGTGTGAGTGCTAGAGCTATAAACAGCATCAATACAATCTAGTCGTACAACAAAACAAAACAGACACTTAAATAACAAAGTGATGGAAACATGGGCAAATTGGTGATATCAAAATACATAAAGATTCTTTAAAGAAAAAAAATTATACAAATTTCTATTTACACTTTATTTCAGCTGATAAATAGCTGATAATAGATTTTAACTCTAAAGGGATAGTAATAACTCTAATGTCCGATTGCACTTCCTGCTTTATAGTTTTTGTTCAGCGTAATGAATTTACCACTAACAGTAGTGATTTCAGTTTGGAAAGGTCCCAATGATGTACATTAAACATATAGAACACATAATTTACACACATATATATAGGGCTTCCGATTTCAGAAATAGGAAGGAATTCTTAACTTAAATTTCTCAAATTTAAGAAAAGATCTCTTTTCGTAAAAGACTTCTTAAAAGACTTCTACTTTGTAGAGTAAATCTACAACCACAGACAGGTGTGTCTGTTGATATTAGCTGTCATAACTTTTGTAAAGTACTGTATATGTTGTGAATGTACAGGATAGCATTACAAGACCTTATAGAACACAGACTGATGTGCCTTCTGGGAAAGTAACCGTAACCCTGGCTAGCACTAGCATTAGCTGAGCTACCAACAGCATGGTAGAAATAGCAGCAAGCTAGGTAGCTAGGTAAGCTAGCTAAAGTCATGTTGTTCTTGAAGTACGACCACTCTGACATCTAAACATTGTACATTTAAGTGCAGAGATATAAAACTATAACATTAGAGCAAGAAAACAACCTTAAGGTTGCATGCTATACAACAAAATGGTCTGAATGACGTGGAGCTGCGCTATAAAAAAGGCAGAGCGCATGTGTTTCGATTTTGAGGATTATGGAGCAACTTCACGAACCGCAGAGGCCCCTGAATGTGAACTGAGCTCATATGTAACATCCATAGCACCAGTTAACAGTTGTGTAAAAATCTTAAACCAGCCTCTATTGTTGACAGAGCTTAGTGATCAGCACCATTCATGTTATTATACACCTATAAATGACATTTTTATCCCAATATATGATATGAATCTCAGTATCAGGTATAAAAAAGTAAGAAAATAATTTATAGTCATATTTCTTGAAAAAAAAAAAACATTAAAGGGTATATTTTAAATAGTTCCATATATACAGATCAGGGTAGTTCGGGAATGTGCAAAAGCCTGTGTGCTGGAAGCGTCTTTGGGACGCGTGCGTCCTGCCTGCGCTTTATTTGAACCAGTGCAGGTGGTTTGAGTTCACAGCAGGGATGCACATGTTGTTACTGCACGACCCCGCATAGCTGGGGGGGCACATAGAGCATGGCACGCCCACTTTGTATGGAGCCTCTCCGATCCAGTTCCCCCTGCAAAACAACCACAGGGGCAGAAACGTCAACAACGGACAATGAAGCGCATCTGGGGTTCATTTCATCATGCTGGACTTCGGCAAAAAAGCGGAAATAGGTACATGTTCCTCAACACTGAGAACATCTGGTTTATGTCGTCTGCGGAACGTAAAGTTAAGTGATGTGGCACTTTCACAGTACATCACGTTTCACTGAGGTGTAATCATTTGAAACACACATAATGTGACTGTAGTTCCGTACTTAAGAACACTATATACAACAAATATTTTTCTAAATGTTCCGTTTTTCTCCTGAGATGCACTTATAACATTTTTGTGGTTTTGGTTCTGTTTTTTTCTTCAGAATTCTACAACTTTATACTTGTAAAAGGTTGTTTTTCTAACTGTGTCATTGACACCAATACATGTAAACAAGCTCTGATCTGATTAGGTGAAATGTAGTATGTATGCTATAAAAAACAGTCCAGACTGAAACACTCCTACTGTGTGAATGGGCGGGGCTAAACTGTTATAGTCGAATTAGGTGGGTACATGTAAATGTGTCATGTGACATCACAAAAATAAAAGTCATTTTTGCTGCTTAGTTTCCATACATGGACTGTACAAACTTTAGCATGATGAATCAAATTTCATATCAAAGTAAAACGATATGGGCTCTATAGCCTTTGCCACTGCACTAGATGCAATTCAGTCCAGAGTTTCAGCTCCCAAATAAGTTTCTTCTTGTCACTTAATCATGTTTTTTGTATGTAGTGTAGATGCACTTTTTGCTTGCTTTAGTCAGTGCAGGTTGGTTCAGCTATTTTGTGATGCTTTTCCCAAGCTTGCAGTTCAGTGGGATTAAAGTAAGTAGGCCAGAAGCCAGTCATAAGTGGGGTCATACATAAATTGTGGTGCCTAAACTCCAGAATTGAGGTGAAATTCCACTGAAAGTCCACTCGTGCCAGGAGCTTTCTGCCCAAAGCATGCTTGGGAGGCTCATGCCAAAATATTTCGTAAGTAAGGTCTTGCAAAGAAATAGAAAAGTGTACTGTATTTCTGCTAAGTGTGTGTGTGTTTGTGTGTGTTTGTGTTACTTACTTTGGTGAATAGTTGCACACCAAGTACGTTGCTCGTTTCCATACTGACCCCCACACATTCATATTATGACACGTATGGATGGCGCATCCAATTTTATTTGATGTTGCCCAGACCATCTGCCCAAATGAAATCAGAACCAGCCGTGAATAAGCGACGATTAATGCACGTCATCGGAAAACAGCGGATGTTATTGTTATGAAATTGTTTATTACATGTTACAGACCGTCGTAAAGACTCACTTGAGTATAATGTGTGCACATGGGCCCGTAGCACTTCAGAGGACATCTGGGGTTGCAGTCGCGGGGGTAAGGGAAAGAGTAGTCCTTCACTTCATCATACCAGGGCTTCACCAGCTGCAGAATGGATCTGTACCTTCAGCCAAGCCACAAAACCACAGTGTTACTAAGAGCCAGCGAGGACACAGATGCTCATGAAACAGGGCTGCTCGACTGTGGCAAAAATCACAATCACGGTTAATTTTGGTTAATTATCAGTTATTTAACATGCTTATGCACAGATTTTGAAAACATACACATACAAATAAACAATATCAAGTACGGAACATACTTAAAACTTGAATTAATCAAGGAAACCCCATGAAAACCATTCATCCACAAATGTGCTACTACTGATAAATTAGACATGTAAACTGAACACTGGTAAAAAATCCCATTAAAGCTGATGAGAAACTGTATCATACAACACTGTTTCTGTCTGTGAACAGATATTTATTGTAAACTAATGATTTATTTGGTATGTGGGTGAAAAGTCACATTGTTATAGAGAATAAGCGCACAATGCACATGTATATTTTAAACAGCTTCAGTTTCTCATTTATTGTTGTGTGGGTGAAAGGTCACACTGTTATAGAGATTAACTGTATATATATATATATATATGTATATTAGGGCTGTAACAGTAGATGTATTCGTACCAAACCGTCATGGTACATGGGTCACGTTTCGGTACATGATGTCTTTTGGAGAATACACGGTACGACTGAGAAGATTGAAGTAATACGGAATCACAGAGTACCCAAAAAGCGCAAGTAAATCATAAACTGGGCCGTAGTGTGGTGCAATAGTGCCACCTACTGGCGTAACACTTACACATACATGAAAATATAAGCAAGAGTATGTGTTTACTGGTTAATACACTGCTGTTTATTTAAAATAAACAAAAACAAAACAAGCCTCATTCTTTAGAACTTTTTGTTGCTAAACTTTGATTTATCGTGAACCGTACCAAACCATGACCCCAAAACTGAGGTACGTACTGAACCGTGACATTGGTGTACCGTTACACCCCTAATATATATATATGTATATGTGTGTGTGTTTATGTGTATATATATGTATACATTTTAATTAGTTTCTCATTATGTTGAATGTGGTTCATTTGTGGGCAGGGCTTGGGCATTCTCCGTAAAACACATCGTTAAGTACAGGAGTGTGTACTGATTGAAAAATTTGTAAGTGTCATACATACCTGCCGGTCCGCACAGAAAGGTTCTGCCCCAAAAACCGGAGCAGGTTCCGGGGCCCATGCTCCCAAAGACACGTAGAGGCCCATTCCTCTGCTCTCTTCGCGAGAGTCTCGTCCCACACCTGGAAGGATTAAAGGATCTTAAATACACCGTAACACGCCTTAAGAGCTCATCAGGCTAGATCAGTCACTGGATCTGACCTTTTTTAAACAGGCACAATATTTCTTGTGTTTTTTACAAAAAAAAGACTTTCACCTCAATATGTTCTAATTGCCAGGAACATAGCAAATCTTACAGCAAACGTCTGGGTGCGAGCTTTTAAAGAACTCAATGCTAACGACAGCACAGATTTTTGGCTGAAGCTGTTTGACAGTAAGAGACTGGTGGAGGTTAGCCATGAAACCTAGTCCAACAAAACTGGCAAGGTATGTAACTTTAGTGGCTTGAAATGAAAAGTAGCGCTTCTGGTTATGCAATAAAAAAGCAGCATCTGGCAAAGTGGAAACGGTCCTATGTTACTTCCTAAGAGCAGCAGGAGAAACCGGACCATTCCCTCACCATTACCGAGTTTACAAGCCTTAAAACGAACCCTGAAAACTTGCCGGTGGTTGTATCCGCCAGCCAAGTCTGGCTATGACATTGAAAACACAGTGACCAGCAATGAAAGCACGACCACTGCTTCCAAAATAAATCCACTGGCGATTCTGGAGAGAAGCCCAACGCAGACTAATGAAGCTCCTGCACAAGTTACAGGGCGAAGTCTACTACTTTAGTTCCCAAAATGACGAACATTCTGTGTCCATTATGATTTCCTCAACCTGAGGAATTAGTGGTCCAGGAGGCATTAGTGAAGGCCATTAGTGAAAGACAAACTTGCGTTTCAGATCTGAGTGTACGCAAATAATGAAGGACCCCACTTAACCCTGACCCTTACAGTGGTTGTTCAAAATTTTAAGTTTTGGTGATGTCACAAAAAATAATGCATTTTCACATATAATGTGAGGGAGAAAACCTTGTGGCTTGTTGGGGGGGGGGGGGGGGGGGGGGTTGGGGGTTGGGGGGGGTGGGTGTGGGGGGGCGTGTGTGTGGGGGGGGTTGTGTGTGGGGGTGTGTGTGTGTGTGTGGGTGTGAGTGTGTGGGTGGGTGTGTGTGTGTGTGTGAGAGTGAGTGTGTGTG